>JANHFX010018013.1:0-68680 GCA_027560015.1 Chloroceryle amazona | reverse complement strand
ATGACACCTAGAATGGATAATGGTGATGTAGAATTTATTCATCAATCTTTTCCTATCAATTTTGAGATAATGGGTTTGTGAACAAACATGACTTTACTGCTTCAGACAATATTTCTTTGTGGACTAAAGTACCTACTGCATGGCCGTCAATACATTTGAGGTACTGTTCAAATGCATGCAACAACACAGTCCCTGTCTCAAAAAACCTACAGACTTTTTTTTTTTCTCCATTTCGGATGAACCTACTGATTTTTCATGAGTTCTATTCTCAGTATTTAGTTCTTGGGGCTAATTAATCTCTACAATTCCTATAAATAATCACAGGATCACTATGGCTGTAAAACACCTTTACTTCATCGAGTCCAACCATTATCTAACTCCACAAGTGCCACTATTACACCATACCCTTAAGTACCATATCTAGACAGCATTTAAATACATCTAGGGATGGTGATTCAACCACTTCCCTGGGCAGCCTGTTCCAGTCTTTGATAACCCTTTCAGTATAAAAGTTTTTCCTAGCGTCCAGCTTCCCTGCCACAACTTGATGCCATTTCCTCTTGTGCTATCAGTTATGACTTGTTTAGAAGAGACTAACAACCCTTCTCTACAAGGTCCTTTTGGGCAGCTGTAGAGAGTGATAAGCTCTCCCCTCAGCCTCCTTTTTTTTCAGACTAAGCAACCCCAGCTCCCTCAGTCACACCTCATATGGCTTACTCTCAAGACCCTTCACCAGCTTCATTGCACTTCTCTGGACAATAAGAATAAGTGAAATATTTATAAGAATAAAAAAGGTGTAATTCAAGACTGCTGTTATATCTCTACTGCAGGTTTTAATTTTTTTCTATGCTTCAGGACCGTTATGGTTACAATAAGCACAGAACACAGCATTATTTTAACTCACCCCACTAACTATATTCTTTAAAGAAATAAGAAATTGCACTGTCTTGCAACAACTGTAGTGTCTAGTGTAAACCATTGTAATAAAAGAAAAAAGCTTCTAGTTTACCATCATAAAAAATAAGTTTAAAATCCATTGGAAAATGCAGGTAATATAAAGGCCCTTTTGAAAAACGAGGGCTACTCTGGGCAGATCAGCATTGTATTTATTATTGTAACCATGGAAACAATGTAAATTCCCATCATTTGCTGCCTGCAAATGATGAATATACTGTACTCAATAGGTGAATGAAATAGTTACAATTTCAGTAAGTAGCCAGATTTGTGATTTTTGTTCTCTGTAAAACATAGAAGAGAGCTCCTGGATACGATTTAAAACTCTTTGAAACGTTTGGAATGAAACCACAAACCCTGGGAAATTTGCCTGGTTCCAAAGCTTTGTGACAAGCCAGAAACTCAGACTCTGCCTTTATGAAGGTTCTTTCTAAGTTTTGAGAATCAGAGGGAGAGAAGGGAAAAAAAAAACCAAACAAACAGAAAGAAAGGGAGGACAAAAAGAAAACAACAAACCAGCTTAAATAACTTTTGTGCCATCACAAGGTACATTCAGTCAATCTGGTCTGCTTGACTGAGTCCTTCAAGGTTTGGGCTCATGCTATGCGTGACTAGAGCAGAAGCATCTGCTCCAAACTCTTCTCTGAACTTTCCAGGTGCTCAGAGCCAGATCACAGTTTGAGATTTTGAACTCCACAGCTCATCTCCCTGTAACAGGCTGAGACGAAACAGTTAAAAGCAGCACTCCAGAAGTGCAGAATTCAGGCCTATTTCTGGTTCAAAATTGAAGTAAGAAATTCAGCTATGCACTTTTTATTACTCTTTTGTGGGCACACTTTGAAATATGAGGCACCTTCCAGACATTCAAAAAGGTGTAGACTTTGTCTATCTGACAAAGATGGACTGTGTTCATCTGACTCTTTTGTCCTAAGGGAGCCAGAAGCTAAAAGATAAGGAAGCCGACAGAACTAAAGAAAGAGAAAAGAAAAAAAGGACTGTTTATAAAAGTCACTAAATTCTGTGTTATCATAAATGTTTACTTGAAACCTTTGGGATTTTGCAAATAAACTTCATATTATAATAGAGGTGCAATATAGAAAAAGGGAGGCATTCAGAAAGAAGCCCAGAGTGGTTGTGTAATAATCCTCTCACTCTGCCTATATACTTATTTTCCTTAGTGATACAGGATGGAGGTTTCTACCAGGCAGGATTTTTTTTTCTGAATGTTTGAAAAGGTTGCTATCAAAGTGATCAACAGTCTCAGCTTTGAAATACAGTGCTTCTTACTTCAGGGGGAAATCAATGCTGCCAGCAGTGACTCGAAGAGTCAGAAGGTGAAAGTGTTGAGAATGCCTGAAGAATGTATTGACCAACTTCTTTCCCTTTCATAACATCACCAATGATATTTAGCATTAAAAAAATACTTTAAATGTACAGTCTCATCTTACAGATTGTTTTTAATAAAAATACATTGAATGTCAAAGAACACGAAACTGAAAAGTAGTTGACAATGCAAAAATTATAAATTTGTTACATCCAAAGTCTGTTTCCTGGTGCTTTTCAATCAAATAGCCTAAGAGTGAAGTCTTAGGATGTTAACAGATAGTCCCATCTAAAATTCACACGTATAGAGGTGCAAACTAGAATCTGTTCTGCTTTTCACATCCAATGAGATATCAATGGAGATCAGTGTTAAATACTTTTGGTAAACACTTCCAATAACGAAAGCAAGCAGATTGGTTTTCAGAATCTTCATGGAGTCTGCAGAACCAGGATCTATGGAACAAACCCATAATCCTTGGATTTGGGGATCGAGTGTGGGACCTGACAAGCCACTTGAATATAAGCATATTTTAATTATCCTTTATACCTATTAATTCAAGGGTTGTTTGAGAAATCTTCCTTCTTACTGTGGTTTTAGTCCCTGCATATATACGGATCTTGAGTTCTCAAAATAGTTGGAGGGAAAAATACCCAAACAAACCGTAGGCCACTGGAGTGCTGCAACCCACAACCAGATTTAGATTTAGAGGGTGATTTCAGTGTAGAGGGTCCCCTCTGAGCAGGTAACTTTGAGAGTCATCTGCATCATAACAATCCAGAAAGTACACCACGATCCTGTTGGCTTTGGTCATATTAGATTAGAAAACATTTGCCTTAAATAATTGTCAAATTTTTCATGGAACTTCTCTGCAAAATTTGTTGAGCATCTATTTGTACATTCTCTGTGAATGCAAATGGGTATTTACATGTGTTAATGTGCAGTTTAATGTAGAAAGATGCATTTGGGGAGCAGCAACAGATTTTGTGAGCATATTTAAGAATGTTAATTTGAAAATGTGTGCTATAAGCTTTGATAATTTCAGAACAGACCCTAGAGAACTCTTAAGTGGCAAACAGAAAACACCTACGCAAAAAGGAAAGAAAAACAAAGAGCACATCAACTCTATTATAGGCAAGCAAGCTGAGCAGAACAGAAAAATTACTGTGGACAACTTTACAAGACTGAATACAGGAATGCCTTGAAAGCCATCACCTACCTACCTATCATGATTGGTTTATTGTCTGTGGAAAGACATGCTTAACTAATATAGAAGGAGATTGTCTTCCCAGTTAACGGATACAGTAAACACGGAACAGATACTGGTCACTGTATATTTTGATTTTCAAGAAACATCTGACATTCAGCTCCAGATCAGAGATTACTGGCTTTGGTACCCAGACATTATGTAAGGTACAAAACTGTCTGTTGGGTAGGGAGCTGTATTTAGCAGAATCTTTCTCGACAGAAATGCAAAGAGAGACTAACACAGGATTTAAGAAAGGCTCCTCTCTCTTTGGAATAAATACTAATGATTGAGCCAAAGAATGACACTATGAGCTATGAATTATGAGCTAATGACGATTTTAACATTACAAATAAAATAAACTGTCCCACAGAATATTCTACCCATGTGGTAGTTGTACCAGGTGGGAAAACATAGGACTCTGAATATTTTAAACACTCCTCTTACTGAAAAACATGCATGCATTTTAAGAAATGGACAAGCACAAACCTTATTCAGGTGCAGAGACCGAAACAGACAGTCGAAGTAAATAACAAAGCTGGAATTGAAAAATACATAGATGCTGTTCTGAGCAGCCCTATCTATTCTTCTTAGGATCAATATACCATTACCATTTCCCTCTTACTGCAAACCGGAGACCAGATACACGTTCATTTGTCACATCAGCCATGTAGACTTGGTAGCACTTTCAAACTGAATCCAAGACCTTCAAACACTTGCTGCATCTCCTACCTCTTTAGATGTCTTTAAGCATATGAATGCTAGATATAAGTAATACAAACTTTCTTCAAAGTATCTAGAGAGAGAAAATAATTTTGCTTCTCTGAGATTGTGGAAGAGATTATAATAAGTCAAAAGCTTTTATCTTGACTGCTCTGATCATGTGTTCTATTTTTTTTTTAATTTTGTAAAACACAGCAGCTGTGATTTGAATATTTGTTATAGTAAAACATAAAAAAACATAAAAAACATAAAAAAAATTATTTTATTTATTGCTTATTTTAATGGTATCATTTTATTTCTATGCAGGCTATAAGAAAATGAAAATTTACTTGGGTTCTCTCTGATCTGGGGATGGGAGAACTGGTGGAGCCTCTGCTAACTGATGGCATTTCTCTGCTGGGCTTGGCTCTGTGATAAAGGTAGGTAGGTAGTCACCTCTGCTTTCAGTGCCTTCCTAATGATCTATTGCGTGTTCTCTTTACCTCATCAACTGGCAGAGAAAGTAGAATTTTTGGATGATCCTGACCTAGGGTGTGTGTGCAACATGTACTCAGCTTGCACAATATAGACATGTACAGACTAAGGTATCTTCACAACACAATAAACCACTGTTAAAAAAAAAACCCCTATTAGCTTACTCTCAAAATCAATTGCTAAACTGCTTCTGATTTCAGAGCACAGCTTCTGCTTTGAGACTTTGTATCGCTCACCTTTGCAAGATGTGTATGCACTGTCCTAGTAGGTTTATGCCCATGAAATGCTTGCAAGGCCATCTGTTATTGGTCACAATCATTGAAGGAGCTTTTGCTAAAAGTAGAGCTAGCGGTTATCTGAGGCCCCCGAGACCTGGGGAAATAGTCTGTACTCTGACAAGATGCCGGAGCTGTGAGATAGGGCTACAGTCTTTCCAAAGACAACCAGACACATCCTAGCAGCTGCTCCAATGTCTGCACGGAGTAGAATAAGCTGACGTACCTGTCATGTCTTCACCTCGCGCCTTGACCCATAGCAAAATATCAAACCCCAAAGGGCAGAATCAACACGATCCATTTTGCAGCCACAGAACCCAACATCTTGACTGTCCTAGTTTATGTAGGGTAGCTCCTAACAATACTGAGTAGCTTTATTTAACACGGTGGTAATACAGTGGAGGCTACAGAGAAAGATGTTAGAGAGAGGTACTGCTGGATTACCAAGAATGTCCTGACAGACAATGTGTTCCTTTGAATCTCTAGAGGAAAAATAAGACAAGTCTGGGCAAAGCTGAGAAAATTGGTTTGATGAGGTCACTTAGCTGGAGTTGTGTGGCATGGTGCTGGAAAGCAAAATGCAGGAAGAATGGGAGGAACTGCTGTGATACTCCCATCCTAAGAGGAAGGAGTCTGTCACGGGCACTCTGTAGCAGCTCCTGAACTCTACCAATTTCCTAAGCTGAGGAAAAAGAGTCAGGAAAAATGGGAATCCACTGCTGGTTTTACATATCTCATGTGGTGGCTCATAACCAGAGTAAAACCAGAATTCAGGATTGACTTTGGGTCACACAGCTGGGAGAGTGACAGATCTCTCATTGAAGAGCAAAAAATAAAGGGCATGAAAAGCCAACTGGATCTTTGCAGCCTCTGGAAGGAGGGAAACTCCCAAATACAAATGCCAAAAGAAGACCTCCTGCATGAAGCCCAGTACGTCCAAATCAAGATATCTACCTGCCATGAACTGATGCTCAAACACTGATGTCACCACCAGATAACCATTCATAACTTCATTAGAGTCTGAGATACCAATTCACCTTAAAATTTCATACGTATAGAAAAGAATCACCACAGGAAGGAAACTGGAGGGATCCAAATGCCAGGCAGCAAACCAAACTTGCTTTACAATCACAAAACCAGAAACTAGTTTCAGATACTAAATAGCCTGTGAATGACACCCCCCACCCCCAAATCTCCCACACCTCAAGCCCTGACAAGACTTGTTTATTTCTGACAGGGTGAGGAAGATGCATTTATCAAAAGATGGCTTATTTCAAAATCAAAAAAATAAAATAAAATTGCAAGTGGTGCAATGCCTAAAATTCTCAAGAACCAAAAATAACTTATGTCAGTATAATTAAGGTTATAGCTAGTCATAATTAAATGAAACAAAACCAAATAGCTGGTCAAGATACTTTCTAGAATTACACGTGAAAGTCTATCAACACACTAATCTTGGTGTATTCAACTTGTGAGATAGTGATGATGCTAGACAGGGATGCCTTGGAGTTTGACATCTGTATTGTATTTATTCATCAGTGTGGAGTAAAAGAAAACACGCTTATTAACTTCTTAATTAAAACAAAAATAAAATAACAGTTTTCACTTGTACCAAGGATCTGGTCTAGCTAATCCAGCAACTTAACCTAACTGTCCCAACACCAGCTGAGATATCTGTTAGAAAAACTGCACGATGCTAACTTACTGCCCTGGGGACCTAGACTAGACAGTAACAGGTAGCAGAACACCAGTGAGCAGAGACAAGCAACACATCCTGTATTGTCCTTCTCAGTTACCAAAAGAAAGGACTATCGGACCCTTCAGAAAAGACTAGGACAGTATCAGGTTGCGATGGAGAGACCTGAGTATCTATATTACACCTCCTGGAAGGGGTGCTTCTAGCCATGCAAGGGCAATACATTGACTTTGTACTCTGCTTGTGATTCTGAGAGAATCTCGCCCTGAATTTTGAAGGCATTACAAAGCAGGAAGAGAGAAGGTGAAGATGTTCAGCTAAAAGACCCTTAAGTTCATAAGTGGGGACCCTTTCCGTTTAGAGAAGGTCTGAGTAAATTCTTCCTATGTGCACATTATCAGCATAGTATATTCCTACTGCCCAGAGAGATACATGTATAGTTTCTCCTCTCTGCAACACGTCTGGCACCACTGCTTGTCACTACTAGGGATAGTTCCTACCCCTGACATAGTGCTCTGAAGTAATGATGTAATACCTCCCCCTCCTGACACACAAGATAGAAGGAATGAACTAATGATTATTCAGTGTGAAAAATGACTAAAAGTAGTCCCTAGCAACAATTTCCTCTTGCTACAGTTCAGAGCATTACACTTCATGTCTGTTGCCAAGATTTACCAGCCCTACCATCAATAAGCATAATGTCCCTTCTTCTGAGAGAAAAGCGAAAGATCACGACCTCATTGTTATTTCTAAACCAAGATGATTGTGTGTGTGTGCTTCACAGTGGAAATCCCTGGTATTACTCCCACACAGTAAACAATACAACAATACTCTTGGATCACCTGGTAGTTTCTCTATCACTGTGAACACCAATAATTTTATATTACAAAAATACAGAGGAATACTGCTCAGGCTCTTGCTTTCCTAGAAAACACATTATTTTTTAGAAGCTCAAATTTTTGAATGGGAGTAAAGTAAATGTAGGTAATTAAGACAGAAAAGAATACACGAGGAAATTCCTTAAGAGTTGCAAACTGATGCAGCTTCCCTGATATTGCTGCAGCTCGACCCTGCAGAGATCCTTGCCTGATGTGTGCTCACATGGTGTTCTGTTCTGTTAATATAGACAAGAGTTACCACACTAGATGAGAAATATGGTCTGTTCTACTGTACTGCTTCAGGCCACGGAGATTCAGGAGGCAGTGTTCTGCATTAGGTACTTGGAAACTATTTTCTAATCAATCACTAATTGTTGGAAATTCTGTGGAGTTTAAGGACTGTAACTGCCCATCCATTTCATTTAGGTGCTTCTCAAACTTAATTGATTTGTTGTGAAATGTTCCATATAAAAAACAGATTAATTTCTTGAGCATGGATAGAATTTTTAATACAAAAGATTATTATCTAGATTATTCTGCTACTCTGTCTGTCTGGTGGTCTAATTTTATAACTAAAAACTGGAGCTATGGTTTCCTATATTTTAGAAATATTAAATTTATTATGAAAAAACAGTTAAGATTGCAATAATGACGCTTATTTGAACCAAGCATTTGAAAATTCTGTGGCCTAATTGGAGTTGGACAGAAAGACACTCCTGTATTGCTCGTAAGAAACCTTCTGGTATGATGAAAGTCAGTGATGATTTTCAGCAGGACAAAAAAAGCAGACAGGATAGTTCATAAAACTTTAGAGTCTCTCAGGGAGAGCTTTGTACCTAGCAGAAGTTACAGAAATATATTTTCCTCCAATTTACACAGTATCCTGGACTTTGAACGTGGAGCTTTTGTAATTAGGAAAATATTAGTAATGGTTAAAAAAATCCCATATTTTTTTAAAGAACAGAAACCATCCAAGCATCGTAATTTATACTGATAACTTTGACAGGTGTTTTAGATTGTTTTTTGTTGCCTTAAATGACTTATGTTCTCATAGCCTTATTTAACTTCTTTCTGTTATATTTTTCCAACAAACACTCATTTGTTTTCAACATGTGGATACCCTGAATAAAATCTGATTTTTTTAAGAAGCTGAAGTGACTAAAAGAAAGAAACATTTATAATTTTCCTTTGTGATGATGGCATTTTTTCCTGCAACTTCCCAAAACAGATTGGAGAGGGGTAAATTACCAACGCCTGTCATCTTTTTGAACACATGCTCATGAACGTACGTAAATGGACCAGAGAGAGAAAAGCTGCTCTAAGGATTATTAAATCCCATAATCTCCCCTTAAACTTCAATGCCCTTTGACTCAGGGTCCAGACCCACTGTATTCTGTTCACTTTCAGTAGATTCCCTTTGAGCACACTATTTCTGTATGTTTTATGGTATGTGGGTACTTCGTAATCTGCTGAACAAATGATGAGGTACAATTAATTTCTGTTTTGGTCTTTTGAACTTTCTCAAATTAAAATTTATCATAAATAACTTCAAGTTATTGCCCTATTAATGCTTTATGAATCCAACATTAATCTAATTTTAACACTATGCGTACTCCTTATTGGCCCAAAGAAGGTGTTCAGCAAGGTTTGGGAGTATGAAGAAAAGGAGTAGTACTAATATCATTTATTACCACCTTTTTTTTCAAGAACAATTTCTTAGATGATTTATCTTCGCTCCCAAGTTATTTTTGAGGGTAAATATGTGAAATCAAAAATATATTTCTTAGACTGCAACAACAAGACCATTGATTCAAGTGGAACTTTCCATTTTATTCACTTATCCAGATCTTCAAAACTAGTCCATTAAAAAAAGCCCTCACATGCTAAGTCTCACAGTTCAGTATTACATATAAAACTGCTCTAATACAGTTCTGAAGGATTTTTAAGAGGCCCACAGACTAAATTTTGTCAAAAAAAATAGATCTGATTTGACTATATTTCAGGAAGATCCCCAGAATTATTATTTTTTTTTCTTTCTTTACACCAAATGCCCTAGGAATAAATCACAGTTTTCTAAAATCAAAGAGAAAGCAGACTGAGCTCTGCATTTCCACTACAGCGAGCAAAGCATTTGAAGCATGATGACTAATTCTTCCAAAATCTGAATTCAATGCATAAACTGGGAATTCCAGTGTAACTCCAGAGTTAACGAAGATTGAGAATTAAGAATTTTAACACAGCACTCAAACACAGTAAATCGATATCTCTTCAGCAGAGATCTTAATGGCTGTCTTTTACTTTGCTTGCTTGACCTTCACTAGCAATGTGAGAAGTATTTTTATTGATTATGGGTAAGTTTTCCCTGCATCCTTTTTGTTTCCTTCTCTTCTCCTTGGAATTCCTCAGTGTGAAAGGGAAGAGACCTGCTGCTCCCCATTGCCTTTGTCTTTGGGTTTGAAAACTAGGTCACTAGAGAAGAACGTCTCTTTGAGATAAATGTATGATCTCCACACCTTTGGGATCTGAATTCCTTAGGAATAAAGTCCACAGCACCGGTTGACATCAGTGGTGATTCCTGGATTCTTTTGTCTACATCTACTCCATCTTCTGATTTTGTCAGGGGCTAAGAGGATACACCTGAAACACTTGCTAAAGACTCTTCTGAAACAATTACCCAATTCCTTCTCCCTGCCCCTACAGGACCATCACCATCTCAGCTGCCATGTCCCTGTTCTGCATTGCTATATCCATTTTCATTTCATGGCCAGAAAGCAACAACAAAATGGATACAGCCGATAGAGTATTTATCTCTCACTTCCTTCGTCTCTGACTTTTCATGAATAACATTCACTTCCCAAGGCATAACCACACTAACCCTTGTACTGTGAAATGAACAGCAAGCACTGCTACAGATGGCCTTGGAGTGGTTAGATCCTTAGCAATTGTTGGAGCACATGCTGACAAGTGTTGTGATTCGCTTCTGAGTGCCTGGTTAAGGCAGGTCACTTATTGACAGGGGACAAAAAAAGCAATCTCTTAACATCCTACCATGTGGAAACAGTAAAGAATTAAATAAGAAAGGCAACAACATTTCTCTACCAAAAAATTCTTTAGCAAACACATGCAGATGATCCTTTGCAACGGGTCAAGGAAGGCTACTGGAGTGATATATTTGAGATGTGGATGGTTCATTTAAAAGACTCAGTGTAATTTCTATAAGCAAATCCTCCTACACAGGCAATCTATTTTTAAAAAGTGCTCAAGGATTTGGGCATTCTTTGGTTTCGGGGTTCTCATTTTAGCAAGCTTTTAAAGAAATTCATTTTTTAGAACTATTTCTTCAGCGCTTTCTGTAAAAAAAAATAGATCACTGGCTTTCTGTCAGACTGGGAGCAGCAAAACAGCTTAAAACTCTCTAAACCAGTCAGTATCTACAGATGATGGCATTTAGGGCAGTGGTTCCCAACAAATAATGTGTGGAGCCCCCAGACCTCCTGTCCAGAGCTGGGAGATGGCAGGCTTAAGGCCAACGATGGGAGCTGCAGATGGAGTGAAAGCCATGGTGCAGAGGTGGGGGGTGGACGAACCTGACTGGGTACCTATGTGGAACTGCTTCCCTTCTCCAGTTAGGAATCAATGGCTGACTCGCACCTCCTCTCCTTGAAGCTGATTAATATTGTACTCTTCATAAGAGGAGCTAGATCTGTAGTTCAGTTATTCAACTTTGAATGTGTAGCATCATTTCTTTTCCCCTGCAGCAAAAAGAATTAGCTACACTATTACATTTTACCATTTGACAGCACTCTGATCAACAGTGCTCAAAAGTAAAAATAGGAACACTTATCCAAAATGCTGATTTACAACTCCAGAATGTTAGAAAGTAGCCTTAATGGAAGTAAGAAACAAGTCCTACATATTGGGTTGGTTTGGTTTTTTTTGTTTTGCTTTTTTTTTTCCTTCTAATTTTCTTTTATTTTAAATTAACAATCTCCATAGCTGTGAGAGAGTGAAATTAATTATGTCTGGCCTTACATCATGCCCAATGTGTACTGATGCAAATGCACCCTATTTTAATTCCTCTGAATGTTAATAATAGAGTAAATGAGCACTAGATTATGTTATACAAAAGCAATGGAAGTAATTAAACTTCATTTAATAAAATCATCAGGGATATGGAAGCATTAATGACTTAGACTCTTCCTCTGTAGGGAGTGGAATACGTAGATAGGAGCCTCAGTACCACTGAGATGAGAGCAATGTAAATATATAAACAGGAATGCTAAGGTAAGTAGTGTATCATATATGAAAAGTCTTAGAGTGAAAGCCCCAAGCTACAATAAATTATTTACTTTAAAGCACCAGGAAATAGTACCATCTCAGGCAAATGACAGAAAAAATACGCTTCATCCTCGGAGAGGCAAAGCATCAGCACTGAATTCCATTTTAAGTGTAAAGCTGGTTAAATGTTGTACTAACAGTGTGTGAGGGAAAAAAAAAAATGTTTGAACTGTGAGTGGCTGTTCACTTTTTACAGTCTTCTGTCCCTCTCTAAATTTATATTCACAAATAGCATTGTATTTGTGCAACTCTTGTCTGGAATCGCTGTTAGCTCTATGAATGCTCTCACTGGGCCACAAAACCATATATATTCAGCTTTTATGACTATAGACACTGGCTGATCACCATTTATTCCTCATTTTCACCCATCCCCAGTCATCATTTTTCTGTTAAAAAAATACAATAACTGTCTCCTAGTCAGGAAGAAGGAAAAGTATCATCTACCTCAGTTGATCAATAGTGCACCACAATTGATAAGCTGTAAAAACTGCTTGTCAGCAAGATAATTTATAATCAAAGGGAGCTAGATTTGCAAGGGAAAAAAACAAAACCAAAAAACCCCGTATTAACAAGAAGTACTATTTTGTTTTCATTGCAGTAATAGAATCCACTTCTGTGCCACAAAAGCATCCTACAAAGCTTCCTATGAATATTAAACCTCCACTGAGGGCAAGAATATGCAGAAAAAAAGATCTAAGTAATAATAAACATTTCTTTTTCTATGAACTGTGTGGTTCTAAGTGTCTTTACTGCCTACAAAGAATTAATGATAACTGATGGTAGCAATGACTGGCTTTCTGTAATTTTTCTATAAAGAAAAACCTTCCTGTATGTATGAAGCATTCACAGGAGAAAAAAGCCTAACTAGACAGCAGTCATCAGCACAATGCTTCAGATTTTTAAAGGCTCTATGTGAGTCTGGTTACAAATTTTGCAATTCTTTTCAGGCCTATGTACTCACAGTCAATTCAATGTGGTGTCACTTAGCTGCTGTGTGATTTCACTGAGAGCGAGCTGCACTTTCTGATTTTTCAGAAATACAGTAGCCACTAGTGACTATTATGAAAACTTGTGTGTTCCATTCAGATTCTAGAGAAAATAGCTCCTGATATTTTTGATTCTAGAGAGAATAGCTTCTAATATTTTGTAAGTCATCATCTCTCTAGATTATCACATTAATTGTTAAAATTTGAAGTCTCTCCTCTACCTCCCTGGTTGTTTTTCTTTTTCTTTTTTTTTTTTAAATGGTGTTTATCTCAGCTCAAATTTAATCTACCTTTTCACTTTGGTTATATTTCACAACCCAGGCAATGGCCGAAAGGATTTGTCCTGAATTTGTCTATGTCCATATCTAACACTTTTGACAAAGAGCTGAAGTGTCACAAACAGAGACATCTGTTGCACAGTAGTTGCATTATGGGATGAGGCTGTATGTAATTTCCTTTAAAAAAAACCCCAAACCTTTTATGAAAATTAAATGTTGATATTCCTGTTCATAATGTGTTACAGAAATATCAATACATTTGTCATAAATATGACCATTAAGAAAATCTATTGAGACTGTGACATACATCAATGTTTTGTGTTATAAGCATCAATACTAAAGAATAATAAATTTTCAGTTCTGCCAAATGGCTCAGTGTTCTTTGCAGCACTGGTGCCTTAGATACACTGCTACTCATTATGGAAGAAGTGAAGCTTGGAGGCCTGTGTCTGGAGTCAGACCTCAGTTTCCCAGTCCGATGTTTGGAGCAATTCCATCGGCTCTCAAGGAGTTACTTTTGGTTTGCATCATTCCATCTGAGATCAATATCTGTCCCCACAAGTACAGCAAAGGGTGATTTTCCTTCACTTGACGTGCAAAGAAAAAGGGGTCACACTTGGAACACTGTTCTCTTGAGGAAAGACAACAGAAAAAAAAAAACAACATCAGGGAAATATTCAATCAATCCTGTAGCATTAAGGTGGCACATCAATTTGTGCAGCACTAGTTGTCACTATGTGGAAACCTGCATTGGTGCGAGTGCTTATCCAAACAGATTTGACTTATTTTATGAGCAACAAAAACTCTCACAGCACCTAGGAGCCTCTTCTCCACTATGAGCAAGCTGTATTATTATTTCTATGACAAGAGAGATCTATTTCAAGCTTAAGGTAGGCTGGAAAAACACCAAGGAGCTCAATCAATAACAGGATTCCTTTCTCACATCTATTCAACAATGAGTGAGCAGCTGGTAAAGACAAGTTGGTAAAGACAATTTCAGTGGTATTGCCAAACCGTTGAGAAACAAAACCTGGTTCTTTTAGCTCTCTTTAACCAGGAATTAAATATCTTCTATTTTGTCGAAATATGCACTGCAGAAGACAAGGCTGTGGAGGTGTCCTCAGATTGATATCGGTGTGACTGCAATCTGCATTAGTATCAGGATAGTGTTTTTATACTGCCTCTGTAATTCTCATTGAAGGGCATCTGTTTAAGTAGGTACAGTAAACAGCACCTATTTTGAGAAGCTCCTTACATTTCTCTACTTGAAATATTGATGACTGTTTTAAACTGTTATAAGAGCATGTCATATCTCCTGGAAGTATTGCAAATCTACTTGCACAGAGAACTACCTAAGGTGATTTTCAGGGTAAAGATTACAGAAACTTTTAAGAACAGCAATAATTTGAGAGTTAGTGCCAATGGTATGACTCATTTCAGAGCCTCCTTACTGAAGTAAAGTTTTCCACCAACATACATTGTCCTGCCCCTGACCTGGTGGTGTAGCATATCTGGTGTATAAGGTACCCATGGCCTGGAGGATTCTTCCAGTTCAGCTCAACAGAGGAATGAAGGGATAGGTATTTAGTCTGAACTGTATAATTCTGCATTTCTGTAGGTGTAACACTAACATCCATTCTTCTGCCTCATTTATAACTCGTGACACTTTATGCATTAGTATATATTTCAGATATATTGAAATGTTGAGTGATTTTACAGACCAAATGTGCTGTAATCTCTAGACATATCGTAACATGTTAAGGATGAGGAATCAGACACAGTCTTCAGATTTGAGGCTCTGATTTCTTTTGTTTATAACAGATTCTCCACAAAGTTAACAGAATTTTGCTTTTGTAGAGCTGTATGCAGATGGGTTAGTAAGAATTTTTCATGGAATTCATTAAGAATGAAAAACGTGAGATAGACAGCAAAGAATTGTTCAGAATTGATACATCCCAATGCTGTCTGAACTCATCGGTTCTTAAGTCCCTTTGAAAGTTTCAAAGTCAGCATCTTCCTCCATGTTGCCATCAGGATGCAAGATACTTAACAGATACTATTTTACATTTTTGTGCACCCTGGCAGGCATGATGGGCTCATGGAGTGAGGAGTGGTTCAGACTACAATGTAGAAAGAAATCAGTATTACTGTGCAGCCTTAGCCAGTTTTAGAAGCAATCTGTAGCCAAATCTTTCTTGAGTTTTTGGTGAGAAGCTCAGCTTGATTTAAAAGCATTAGCAATGTTAAGAACTTCACGTTTTAGGGAACTAGCTAAAGCATACAGGATTCTCTGCATGGATACCAGGTCACTTATTCTTGTATTTGGCTGCATGTAATCAGGAAGAATGATCTTTTTCATATTTTGGGTTTGGGGGCGATTATTAAAAAAACCAAAAAGATTTGACAATTAGTCAAATCATTTTCAATATCTTTTAGTTACCTCTGCAGATGTAAAGATGTTATCTCGAGATTTAAAAAGACATTTCTCACAAGACCCATGCACAAACTCTACGGTGCAAAAGAAGTTCACCTGATAACAGTTTTGCAAGACTCTTCCCCATCATCATTTTATTACAGTAAGCATGCCAATGCCGTGCAGATGTAGCTCCAATCTCTGCTCCAGACTGACCTTCTGGACCTTTATGGTCTATTTTTGCCTTGACTTACTGGTCCATTTTGATAGCCTTTACTCATTCTAAGCATTTTCTTTCCTCCTTTCAAAAGAGCTGTTTCCAAAAGAGCACTTCCATTGCAGTTAAACAGATCTTAGAAGAAAACATTTAACATGAATATAACCAAGTATTATAAGTAGTGAATAGAAGTGAATGCCAGATGAAGCAATACAGAAATTTTCAAGGATATTATAATAAAATTACAACCTGGGCATATTAGAGGAAAGAGAAGATTCTGATCTAAATGAGTGTTTAGAAGTGGGGTCACTACCTAGTTGAACTAGGCCATATCCACTGAAGGTCTGAAATAAAAGCTAAATTATTTCTATTAATACAAACTTGGCAAGGAAAGTTGCAAGCAGGTTTAAAAGCTGCGCATGGAATACTGTTCATTTAATGTTTTATAACCAATGGCACAATGTCAGTGTTCGAACTCTAATGACTTGGCAGGGTTGGTCCCCCCCAGTCCTTCACTTATGCCTGTGTGTCATTTAAATTATAAACCTCACAACTTTGTCAGACTCGTAGTCTCAATAATTTGACAGGCTATTTATATTGTCTTTATGTCATTATCAATGTGGTGGGTTGAATGAAGAAACATCCTGGTTTGAGGTGGAAAGGAACTAATTCCATTTAGTGGTTTTACTTTTCGGCTCAGTCTCTATTACATAACTGCACTTTCTGAAGTGCAGATTTTTGCAGACAGCACCTGCTTCTAGCAGTGATAACGCTAGGTGCTTATAGTTACTACTAAGGATGAGTACGCAGAAAAGCTCTTGCTTATACTTGATCCAGTGCAGACCTAGGTCCCTGCTAAAGCTTGTGTACTATGTTGGGGGGGGTGCAGAAAGTAAAAGGCCGCACCTTGAGAGAGGATTGGACAGGACAGGTGACCCCAAACTGACCAGTGAGGTATTCCATCCAGTATATATCATATTCAGTACAAAGCTGAGGGATCATGAGGGTTGAGCTCTCTTCTTCAGTGGCTGGTGTCCAAGGAGAACTCCATCTGTTCTGCCTTTGATCTGGAACCCTGTGTTCCTGAATCCAGATCCAGAATCCACCTCCTGAATCCAGATCCTGTCTGCCACCGAGTACAGTCTGGGAGTTCCACAATGCCTGCTCAACAACATCAGAGGTGATGGTGATGTAAATGCATCAAGGGGGTTGAGTTTGATATTGGTTTTGTATGTATATTCATTTTATTTTTTCTATTTCATTAGAGCTGGTTTAGTTTTATTTTCCAGTCCTTAAGATTCTCTCCCTTATTCTCTTTCTCTTCCCCCTTGGGGAGGGACGAGGGATTAACTGAAAGCGTCTGTCATTCATCTAATGGCCAGCCCAGCTCCTAACTCTTGACAAGAAATTACATCACAAGGCTGTAACAAATCTGTGATTCCTGACTTACGGAAGCTGACTAAAATGTATATGTGGGAATGACACTGACAGTAGGGGTGCAATTCCCTGTAGGAAAAATTAGGCTTTAGTTACAAGAGCGTTCATACCCCACATCCCAAAATATCTACACTGCAAGGTAGAAGACAGTATTAGTATGCTATCAGATCATGCATCAAGTGTAGCTTATTAAACCTGTCTTCTACTAAGAGCTCCCGCACAGTTTGTGTATTTATTAAAAAAAAACCAACCCAACCAAGCAAAACCCCAAACAACCCTGACCTTTATGATCATCAGCATTCGTTTCATGAGTTGGCATGGATAGATATAAACAGGGAAAAATTAAAGACTACAGGAGACCTGCTCCTGGACACCATCAATGGTATTTCAACAGGTTTGCTGGGAGTCAGAACTCAACTTGGCTCCTCTAAGATACAAGAGTGCTGGCAGAGGAGCTGCTGCTGTAATACTGAACCAATCCCTTATTTCATGCTAAATGATAACCACACACAGGCATTCATAGACAGAGATTTGATGCTGCTGTTCTAGTCTCCAAAAAGTGCTACTAAATAAAGACCTTAAGCAGAGTCTGTGTGCTGATGCTCTAAGCTACCAAAGCACACGTACACATAGACAGCATCCATCTTGTTATTCCTGAGTGCTGTGGAAAGAGGTGCTAAAAAGCTTATGAAATCTGCATATGGGAGGCAGCGATCTAGCCAGTGCCATTTGTATCCAGCTTAAGTATTTATAAGGCATCTATCACCCTGGTACTCAAGCAGTGCTTAGGCATTTGTGAGCCTGGGAGATGTCTGTGGACCAGTGTTATTTACAGAAGCTGCAGAAGCAATTTTGCTGAATGCACACATTTGGGCAAGACACTTCCTAGGCATTCTGTATAGGAGACAATTTTCCTGATCACACAAGAAGACTTCACAGGAAAATGAATGATTACATCTAGCAACACAAACTGGCGCAGCTCCCTCCGCCGTGCCATATCCCAAGAGATGAGGGAAGATGTATAGCCAGAGAGGAACACCCTTGCCCCAAATACACCCTCTCTGAAGCTACAGGGTGCCTGTCAGCTTTAAAGTGGCCAAAATTAGCTAATTTAATCCAACATTGCTGTTATCACAGAATATTCCCCCTCCTTGCCTGCCCTCACCCCCCAACAGGTCCCCCTCATATTGTTATGTTTGTGAATACAAACTAGAAAGTATAGCTGGCTAAGATGAAGTTCTTAGCTTTCAATGTAATTTCATTTTGATATATGACAATTTCAGGGTAGGACAACCCTCCCTTCTTCTACCCCCTTCCCCATCAGACACAATCTTAAACTAGATGCTAGGTCTATAAACAAACACGACAGGTTTCTCTAGCAATGCAAGTAAAACTACATTTTGAAACCAGAAGAGTTAAATCAGCAAAATCCCATATGGATACTTTTATTTTAAGCCAAATACCTTAGGAATTAGTTTTGGCTAAGGTAAAATATGGTACTCTTACAGTACAATCTAGGGGATTTACATCTGTTGAACCGATTCCACAGAAAAACATAAAATGCAGCCGATGAAGCAATAGACAAGAGTCCTTAGTGAAGTTATTTTCATGACTTCCAGTGTTGGTTCAGGTGGTTTCTCACAGTGTAACTTTTGCCCCAGAGTACATAAGGATGTAGAAGCTTTTATTCTAGTTGTGGAAGACATGGAAAGAAGCCAGCTAAAGACGATTCACAAGGAAAGAACAGAATTTCAGGAAAAAAGTAGGCTACAGATTAAGTTGTGTGGCTGCCCCCAGTACATTTAAGCATATGCTTGCCTGGGAACTCGTAGAAACAAGGAAGTTTTACGTACAGAATGAAAAGAAGGTTTACAACTGCCATTTTTCTATGTCCATTTTAAACTAGGCCTGCTCAATACACTTATAATTATTAATTAACTTTGCAAGTGCTCCAGCAGAACATTAAGAAAATTAGGAGGGAAAAAGATCATTCTCTATAGACTTGTGTCTCGTGGTTCAACTGCATGTTTCAGAGTCCTCGGATTTGATACTTTGACAGAAACAGCTGTGAGTGGGTTCGAGGACTTGCCCTTGCCAACTGGTTCTGGAACTCAGAAATAAAATGTCAAAAATCTGGATTGAAAAACTGGAGAAAAAAGAATGAAGAAGAAGGCAAATGCTAACAATATCCTATACTTCTTGCTCACACATACAATTTAGTAATTCTGTTAAGCAACATTAACTAAAAAATAAACAGATAAATATATACATGGAAATAGACATATTTAGTCCAAGTTGCAGATATAACATTTCAGGAGGGCCTGGAAGCCCACAGCCAGGAAAGCACTATAGCTTTTAAGTTTAAATATGTTTGTAATGATCAATATTTTGCAAAGCTTACTGTAATACATGCTGAGTCCCACTGACATTAACATGGCCTTTGTCAATCACTTCTGATCTAAGCACGTGTTAGCAGACCTGGATGCACAGAAAGACAAAGCTTCCAAACAAGTGAACTTATCTATTAATGGATTAGCATATAAGAACACATTGAAATGGAACTAAGGGTCTGTAGGTTTTCATATTCTTTACTATAAACCCAAATACAAGCTCTGTCCACATTTGGAAAACAAACAAAACCCCAAAGCAACATGAATTTGAATTAGAATATTTTCTCCAGAGTTCTCTCCTTAGGGGTAGGTTCCTTGCTGGTGCAAATTTCCATAATTCAAATGTGTAGCAACTGCTTACACCAGCTAGACTCAATCCCATCTATCACCTCTATTATCTAGATAATGTGGAAAATAATCTGTTCAGAATTTTCATTTCCCAAACAATGTCATGTTACAATTCTCAGCAGAGTGAAAATGCTCCCCAAAGCCATGTATGAAGAATAAACTGTAACCTTTTAAGATTTCCAAGCTGCATGATAAATAATACTGAACTAATAATAACTCAGAGAAAGAGAAGCACTGTTTATCTTATTTTTCTGCTTTAGGGGAAAGAATCTAGGTAGCAGATTTTGTCATGATTTTATTGCTCATTTTCAGTTCTGCAGGTTTCTTTCTTTGTGCTCATAGATTGTAATGACTTTTGCAAGAGAAATAAATTGTATTTCCATGGGAGCACGGAGGCAGGGCGTTAGGCAAATTGCAAAAGATGATGATGAAATTTGGACTAAGCTCACAACATGCTCTAGGTCTTGATGATTTAAAAACATTCCTTTAGTAATAAAAATCAAGTCCTTAAGTGCAATCCTAGCAGCCTGTGTGAAAACAAAAACACACACAGGATTATTCTGGTTTGATTTATAGTGCTTTTGCCTACTGGAAAACTTAGTGTGAGAAGCTTGCCAAGGTCAGTGCTTCTGCTTTCACATTTCTTTATGAAAAAGGAGAAAGCAAGCTGCATTTTCAATTTTTTTTTAAAGGCTCTGGCACAATGCCAGCCACTAGGCATTCAAGAGGTGTTCTATAATCCATTCAGCTGTAACATAAAGTTTTGTTAAAGGTATGCTAGCATATTCTGTTCTGGCTGTGTTAATCAGTAATGTTCCATTAAATTGGCCACTGTCATATTAAAGAAAGATCTGCACACTTTGTGCCCCCTTGTAACAATAACATTTGACAATAATTATAGTGATACCAAGGTGTAGGTGGTCCAGTTGGCAAGAATAGCACCATATTTCTCTTTAATAGTGACTTGATCAAACATGTATGGGTGTTTTGTTGAGGCTTGAATGGGATTATGATAGCCAACATAAGATAATTTGCTGACGAAGATTTTTCTTCTACAGGAGAACACATCCTTCTGTGCAAGCGTGCGTGTGTACATGTATATTCCCCCACACAACCACCTCAGAGAAAATAACCCTTATGCAGCCATGCACACCAAAAGCTGGTGAGGTGGAGCACTCTGCCAGGGGGAGAGCAGAAAGCGTGCCAGGTTTTGTTTAGGAAGAGGCTTTAACAAACAAGGGTGCTGCCTTGTGGTTTCTCTCTTCAACTGAAGAAATGGTGACTGATGTGGCAGATGTTGTTCAAGGATACCTTGTTTTTAATACCACAGGGGCCACACCTCCCACCTCTGCACAGTCACATCTGCTGTGCACTACAATTTGCCATAAATTACTTACGCCAGCACAGTAATTCATACAAGCCAGAGTGCTGAAATGATCACCATTTAAGACAACAAGCCTCTCTATCCCCACTGCCCCAGAAAACAGGAATGAGCCACCAGCAGCAAAAGCTCCCAAGCAGCAAAAGCTCCAAGAACATGGATTACCCCCTCCCCACACACACACTGGCTCCCCAGGTGCAGGTCCATAATCCATGTTTGGACCAGACCACTCTACTGCCCCACAGTGCAGCCTCACAGCTTGGGGTCAATTCTTAAGAGCAACTTATTCCAGTGTTTGACCACTCTCACAGTAAATAAGTGGGGTTTCTGTGTTTGGATGGAGTTTCATATGTGTCAGTTTGTCTCCCTTGCCTCTGTCCTGTTGCTGGGCACATACAACCTGAGCTAGATGAATGCTCTGCTGATCCACACTGTAGGCTCTGGCTTCATGGAAGGTTACACAATCAGCCTAATGAAGAAGCCTGTACAATTACAACCTGAGAGGAACAGCGTTTTCTCCTCCGTTTCTCTCTATTCCTCCTCAGTATCTCCTCTGGCCAGTTTATCAGGAAAGCATAGTGTGGACATCTGCACAGATGACATCTTGAATACACTGAATTGCATGGAAGAAGTGGACATGGGGGTGGATTCATTAGTGCAGCATGGCAAGGATGCTACCCGGAGCATCTATGGAGGTATCACTGTTTCTTCAGCTGTACACAAAAGGTGAATCAAACCAATGCTTCAGACTTGAACTTGAATAGCCAGTTCACAACTTAGAAATGAATTTGTACTGGGATGATTTTAATCTGTTGGTAATTTCTTTATTCATTGGAGGAATAAAAATTAGTGTTCTGGCCATTTCCAGAGATTTTCTCCTCTTCTTAAAACAATACCCTAAGTAAAACTGGCTGCTGTATTTCAATGAAGCCCTGTATTCAATCGCTGGTAGCGTATCCACCGCCTCTAGCAGTTTGCAATGCAAAACAGTCATTACTAATCAGAAAAGAAGCCTTAGCTGAGACTCTGTAACTTGTATTTCCCATTATACTTACTGGCACTCATAGTACCTTATGAAATAATTAAGAGATAATGCACAAGTTCTCTGTGATTTCCCTCCTTTTCCTCAGTGTCTCACATGCACACTCTTCACGGTACTCAGAGGACACCGCGTGCTACCCAAGTGCATACAAATCAACAAACATTCACATAATATGAAAGCTGCATTACACACAGAGTAACACATTATGACACTGCTTCAACACAGATGCAGAGACAGACAACTGCTGTGTGCTCCAGCATGCCCACCAGCTCCCAGGCGGCTGCTGAAGCTCTCCAGTCCAGCCACGGATCTCCCAACCTGACATAGCACACGAGGTCTCGCAAGATCACAGCCTGAGGTAATATGGCCACAGGCATTTTTTCTGCAATTGTTCTGTTTCTCACCTCCACCTTCACTTCACTCTCTGCATAGATTTCTTCGAAACAGTGACACAAACTGACAGACCCCAGAAATCACACATTATGGTTTCTGTTCTGACTTCCCTTCTGTCTTACCCCGGGCAGGACAGGGCATCCCTTATGAGCTATATGGAGCATAGCTTCTTGCTCCTACCTCCCACCCCCTCAAATCCAGACTTCCCTGGGTAACTTCCAGGAACTGTCCCATATGTCAGAATAGGAATAGACCTTTCTCTCTTTGTCCTAGAAATTGCTGAAATGAATTGACCTTACAAATAACCTCTTTAAAGAAAGAGACAGCAGTCATCGGTGAAGGATAATACAAGTTGATGACCAGTTAAAACAGGCCATACAGTCTTCAAAGATTTAAAAGAAACAATTTACAATAATATTATATGATCAGTAAGACAACTTCTGGAAACTTCTAGGGCAGATAAATTGGGAGATACAAATTCTTGTCCCACAGTTGCTCACTCACTCTTCCCCCCTCCCAGTGGGATGGGATAAGAATTGGGAAAAAAAAAACAACAAAATTTGTTGGGCGATGTAAGAACAGTTTAATAACTAAAGTACAGTAATAGTACTACAATATAATAATGACACCAATAATATGAAAAGGAATGAAAAATAATATGAAAAACAATGAAAAGGAATATAACAAAAAGAGGGAGAAGTAAGACAAAAGCAAAGACAAGTGATGCACAATGCAATCGCTCCCGAGCTGCTGACTGGTGCCTGAGCAGCGATCTGCCCTCCCAGCCAGCTCCCCCAGTCTATATACTGGGAATGATATTCTGTGGTATGGAATATCCCTTTGGCTAGCTTGGGTCAGCTGTCCTGGCCACGCTCCCTCCCAGCTTCTTGTGCAGCTGCTCGCTGGCAGAGAATAGGAACCTAAAAAGTCCTTAACTTAGCATAAACACAACTTAAGAGCAACTAAACCACCAGTTTGTTATCAACATTATTCCCACACTAAATCCAGCACAGAGTACCAGCACTGTACCAGCTACTAGGAAAACAAACAAGTCTATCCCAGCTGAAACCAGGTCACATTTCCTTGATTTGTTACAGTACTATTAGTAAAGCCATCTGAAAGCATGTAACTGAATTTTAATTAGATGATATTATGATTATGCACTAATGTTTACAACTGCTTTAGTGATCTTTGTGAAACAACAATAAAGAATATTTTGTTTCTTAAGTGTTTTGATACAGTTTGTCAGCTCAATAACTGCAGCCCATGTTCCCGTTCTGTTTATCATCTAGAGATCATATAAAAGAAGTGAACATTTTCCATAGTTATAGCTATAAAGTTGAGAGAGAGATATTTTAGTCACATCAAATAAAGTAATTTGCCATTTTGCAAGATAAAGAACATCAACAAAACAGTCCAATATTTATACGTTGGAAGAAGTATTTGGGAAGGAACCTGATTCAGAATAAAAAGCAGTTCTAAATGCAGTTCATTCTTTCTTTGTTAAATATCATACCTGCTTTAGCAGGATAATTTTAAAACACGTCTGAGACACTATTCAAAGTAATGAGATCAGATTTAGAGGGTTCATCACCCATCATGAAAATGTCATTTTTTTCTGCGCTTAATGGGTGCTTGAAACTAAGAAAAACTGGAGTTTTGTCCTCCAAAGAGGAACAGTGAATATGGAAGAATAACCAGTTTTCACGGAGGACCAGGTAGTTTGATTTGGCCTGACTGCTCAAGGCATAAGACATCCTGCTCAGCTACAGAATGCTCTAGCCTCCACTCTTCACACCACCAGGCATCTTGTTTGCACAGGCAGTTATGCTTCATGTGAGGGTTGAACAGTCAGCAGCCAAGGCACCCACCAGGTGGGAAGCCTCACCACAACCATGGGAGCACCCTGTACCTACCAGCAAAATTTACCTTTTGCTGGGAAGCAGAAGCAGCTCAGAAAGGGCAAGACAAAACTTCTTGGGAAGTTTACCCCCACAAAAAAAATCCAACAACACAAAAAACGCAAACAAATAAAACATCAAACTGTGCAACTTCATATTTGTGAGTTAACTTGAGGCTGGGTGGAAGACCAACAGGGAGTGCCAAAAGATTCTGTTATTATGAAAAGCCCTCCAAAGATAAGCAAATGTTGGTATTAGTAAAAGCATCAACTTCCAAAGCTTTTTTTTACTTCTCCAATAAGTAAATTAATTTACATACAAACCACATCAAATGTATTTTCTTTTGATAACAGTAAATTATTCCTAATACCAAGTAAGCACAGATTGCAGAAACCTAACTGGATGTTAACAATTTCTGAAAAATTCTGAATGTTACATTTTATACGTGTAAATGTTTGATTTTGTTTAAAAACCAGTCCCCTACACAGAAAAAAAAAAAAAAAATCAGTACTTTCTATGTAAAGGAAGCTAAACATAAATGGCCCTATTGTGTCCTCAATTTGTATATGTAACTTCCCCTGGTAGAAATGGATGCTGTGTACATATCCAGCCGAGAGAAGTATTGTGTTAGCAAGAATCTCACAATTACAGACAATTACCTTGGTTTTCTTGCACCTGGTGCTTACAAGGGTTCTTTGTTAGCTGAATTTCTGGAGGAATGAAAGATTTTCTCTATGTAAAGCTCTAATTTCTCAAGTTAAAAACACCTACAACAACAACAAAAACCAGCAGAACTACAAGAAAACAACACAAACAACGCTCAAGATACTACCATGACAAAACAAATACAGAGATAACTTAAATTGCTTAAAAGTAGAGGAACTCTAGGTGTAGTCAGGTTCTCTGTTCAGGTAAATAAAAAAGAAAAAAGGAAAGAAAAAAGAAAAAGAGAAGACCAAAATAAATATAAGTATTCTGAGATTCTAATTTTGGGTAAACATGGGGGAACTGGTTCAAGAAATCTTTCTCCACCCGCTTTTCTGCGTATGTGCCCCCCCCCAGGCAGTTTATAACAAATCAAGTTTCAGTGCTCAGGTAGTGCAAGAGTTACCCTCACTCTTCAAAGCATGAAAGACAAGGGCCTGTCAAGAGATAATGACCCTTATTCCTAGGATCTGTTACATGGGAAATGGTGGTGATCCTGGCCGAATAATAATTTCTGTTGTTAAAGAAACTTAGGGTCTTTTTCAAAAGGCTGCAACACTTCCATCACTTAAGGCAAAGTGCTACAAGTTGACAGTGACAAAATACCTGTGATTAGAGACATGCTTTTCGCTTGCTCTATATATTGCTCTTTCAGTTTACATAAGTTATTAACTTTTGAACTTTGCCACTTCCTTTTAAGCATTTGCAATATCCTAGAAATACGGGGTATTCAGCCCAAACCCTAACAAACATTGTAACATTAGGCTCATGCCATTGCCCAAGTAGCAGCAGTGCCACATCCTAAACTGGGAAAACCTGGACACCAATGCAGCAGAAGAGGAATAGAGAGAAATAAAAAAAATCCATGCCCACCTTCAGAGCTTCTGCTACTCTCTATCCACTCTGACACATCTGATCCTGGGGGCTATAGTCCTCCTATGGACTAATTTCTCTCTCTCCCCGCTCCCTCTCTCCCCTACACAAAATGAGAAGCTTCCTTTGGATTTCCTTGATGAGCATCCAGCACTAGACACCAAACCTAACGGGTCTCTTTAGAATCTCAGTTCCTTCTGCTGCAAACCAATTTCAGTTTAACTGAAATAATTGTAATTCAAAAGAAATCTCTTTTCTTGAAAGAGTGTAAAATTACATACATAAAAAAAACATTTAAAGTAACCTCTCTAAAGTAAGTTTAGGTACTTGAATCCTATGAAGTGGCAGATCAATCTGGCACTTGACCTCAACTCAGCCTCCTTGCACGTACAGGGTATGATGCAGTCTTTAATTATATGGTTACATAATTATATTTCCACAGAAACCCAGATTTCTTCAGTGGAGTGGGATATAGAATGAAAGCATATGGCTTTAAAAATGTATTTATGGTAATTTAAAGAGATTAAAAAACAACCAGTACTGAAAAGATCATTTATCTCAGCAGTAGCAGATGGGGCTCCTGCTGAGATCAGGACTTCATTGTACTCTGCTCTGTACATGCACATTAGATCAGACAGCAGTTGTTCCAAAGACTTTACAGTCTAAGTAGGGCAGTCTGGCAAAACTATGGGAAAAGGAATTATTTCCTTCATGCTACTAATGGGGAAGTGGACGTACTGAAGCACAAATAAGTTAAAGCAAGGTCAAGCAACCGAATTTAGTTTTGCTAAGGTGCAAACCAGTTTTAACCGATTATCACTGGCCTCCTGGTCTTATACCAGTTAGAGCTAATGGTCTGTACGAGGAATGTAGTTCTAGGCATTCACAGATTTTGAGGTTAGGAAATACTGTTACCGCGAGCTAGGTTAGTCTCAGTAGTTTCCCATTATCCCAGACATGTAACTTGTTTATCAGTATTACAACTGTAATAGCTTTGCTTTTCTCATCATGGCCATGTCAAGCCATGATGCTCAATTAATGTTGCTGTAGCAGGTATTTTCATTTCATTGCATAAAATTTAAAATTATCAACTAACATTTCCTCCCAAGAGAGAAAAGTTCATAAATGGCTTCACAAAATAGGTTTAACAGCCTTAAAATTAATACCTTGCCTGGTAAACATGCTACACAAGTATGACATGTTTTAATTGAATTAACAAGGCCTTTTGCATAGGGGAGACAAAAAAACTGCTAACAGAGTGATGCAGGTCAGGTCTGGGGATAATTTGCCTCTACTAGAATCAATAGTGCCTAATAAAAACATGAAGCGGTCTAGACCTAGTACGCTGGATTTGAGAATTTCAAGCTCTGAAGGACGTCTGACGAGTAAAGACCACTGAAGTTTTACTTATCCAGGAAAAGGTTTGTCAAAGAACAGAGATTTCCTCTAAGCCACTAAAACCGTTCAGGTCACAACTTCTAGACAGTCTGCCAAAAGATTTCTTCATTCGCTTTTGTGTGCTTTCTCTCCCCTGAACAGGCTGAGGAAGTTATTTAGAGGGAGTTCTTTGGAAAGGTATGTGCAGGTTAGAGCAGACTCTGAAGAGAAAAGGAGTTAATAATGAAATGTTACTGCAAAAGAATTAGTCATTATGCTTGGATGCTTATGTGGTCATCCAACCTGCAAAACCCAGAGTATTTCTTCTGCTTTGGGGAAGCTGGAGCTAAAGTATTTGTATTCAGTTTTTGGTGTGTGTCCCAGGTAAATTGATTACGAGACAACAATTTAAAATTATCAACTAACATTTCCTCCCAACGTTTTTTTAACAGGGTTAAAAAAAGTTTTGAAATCCAGATGTCACATTTCCTTTACAGATACGAACTTCCAAACAGAACTTTAATCTCTAAATCAATATGATCAACTACAGTGCTTTTCAGTCCTCAGTGATATAGGTAATACAGACAGTATAGCTAAACTCATTGGCTCAAGCAGAAAAAAAAAAAGAAAAGAAAAAAATCAGTCTCTCCTCTCCTGCATGCTTCTACCTGTATCACATACGTGAAGAAATCTTACCATTGTAATATTCTGTAGTTTGTAAACGCTGCTATATCTTTCAAAAATGGAAACCTGATTCAGTGCATAAGGAAAGCCTTTAGACTTATTCAGACCTTTTGTAATAAATTTCTATCAGACCTTGACTCAGAAACAGCATTCCTAATATCAGTAGCTTAATGAAAGTGTTAGAAGATTCATGGTCAAGCCTTTGAATCTACAAGAGAAGCTCAAAGCCCAACTCTGTCTCTTTCTCGCAGTGCTTTGTTGTAATCGATAGAAGTGGCAGTCACCCTTTAGACTTACCCTGTATGGTTCTGGAAACAAGACTAGCTGGTTTAAATAGAATAGGAAAGGGTGTGGAGAACGTAGAAATTCACAACGTTGGCAATAACCCAGCATTTATAGGATGGACATATAAAATTGTTACTTTTGGTGCAAAGTGTTGCAGTCAAAAGCAGATTTCAAGAGAGATAAAAGTGACAACGCAATGTCTGAAATCCTGCAGTTGACACACATCCTAAGATAATATAGAAGAACCAGGAATGGCAGAGAAACTTACAGATGCCTGGTATTTCAAAGGATTTCCAAAACTCAGTCCTCTCAAAGCAACATTAAAACAAACAAAAAAGCCATCATCACCAAATTAACTCCCTTGTCGATGTTTAAAAAATCCTGAGCCTGGAATTCTTACAAATTCTTTTCTATGATAGTTTTATTTCTTCATAGGACTGCTGGGCTGGAAATCACTGTAAAAACAAATAAATCAGCAAACACTGATAGCTGCAGAGCATTACAGCATAGTATTGTTACACGTTATGAAGCTGTGCTCCACAAGATGTTCTTGAACAAGAGTATGCCCCTCAAAACTAAGTCAAGCTTTTAGTACGAGTCCTCAATGCAAGCTTGAGCACTCCAGCAACAAAAAGTCTTCAAGAGAAAACACATTATCGTCTGCAAAAGTTTGTCATATTATTTCACACAGACAGTTAATCTCCCATCAAGTAGATAGAAAAAATAAGACATTCTACTTTTGAGAGCAGCACAGTCATTGTCATTATGTAATCTGGGGCCAAATTTTGTTACATAGAGTATTTAATTTACCTATAACAGTGAAGGCAGGATCATCATGGCCACTAGTTTGGTTTTTACACGGAAATTTCTGCTGATTAAGAGAGTTCCAAGACTATATTTATTTTCTCAGCAGCCTCTGTCTTTCAGACTAACCTCTCTCAAACCTATGTGCATTTTATTCAAACTTATGACTCCTTAACAGGTAATTAGATGCAAAATAATAAAGGCTGCTTATCTGTCTGAAGTGAGGAAAATATTATGCTGAACAGTACAGAAGGACATGCTTTTTGGATACCAATAAAGGATAGTAGCACAGAAAGTCAGCTTCAAAAAAAAGCAGCAGAAAAAGAGCATCATCGTGACATATAGTGAAATCCTCAATGTAAAGAAATAAACCACTAGGTAATAAATCATCTCTTAGACTGAAGATGGTTTAAAACCAATTGTTCTATCTTCAGTATAACTTTTGCTTACTATATAACCCCGAGAACAGACTTTCTCCTTTACAGTGTGAATACTTGTTCCATAACTGTACCATAAACTCAGGTTGCTTCATTCAGCCTCCCTGCTAGTCAGAAGTTTCAGATGATGTCCCGAGGAACACATCTGGTCACAGTAGACAATGTTACATCTCATGCTCTGTCCAGGACAGTGGTGGTGTTGGAGCCTGCTAAGCAAGTGGCAGCCAGCAGCTGCTACCAGCAACTCGCTGAATTAAAGATCTCCTGAATCTTTCTTGTTTTGAGGGCAATAGGATAGTTGGTAGACTGATGCAGTAAACTGAAGATGATAGGGATTAATTTTGAATATCTCAATCCATGTTAGCTATGCCAAGAGCATAAAACTAAACTGAGTGAGAATTACTTTTAGGGTGTCTTCTTTGGTCAGTTTTTTTGCTATTTGTACTACGGGTTTTACTCAGTCATTAATGTTTTGACAGTTATGCTAGTTTATGTAGTTGCTGTCCTTAGCTGTTTGTTTCTGCCCCATGTTATCCCTCTCTCATGCTAGCACAATCAGTTGTGCATCTGATTTTCTCAGTTCACTTTACGGTGAATCTGGCTGAAAGTTAACAGATTGTTTTGTTTTGTCTCCTCTTCTTTTTTTGACAAATGAGTTTCCTGAACTTGTTCACTCTGCATACACAAACAAGGAAAATGGGAAAGAAAAAAATAAGGTGCAGTGCTACTGAATGCCTACATTCTGCCTCAGTGCAAACAAAAATAAAAGCCTTTCTAGTATTCTCCCATAGGGAATATTCCAAAATCAAAGTAACAGCCAGGATGCAGTCGCTGTCCCCAAAGCACTACTCCCTTCAAAAGGCACCCAGGCACCCCAGACTTTCCCCAGAGCAGGCCCATGTGAAGGGATAATTGTTATTGAGCTGACTGGTGACAGACCCCACACTGTGGAGAAGACCATAGCCCCAGCAGAGCCGGTGGTGTTGTGACACGCAGAATGTGATGGCATCTCTCAATTTGCACTAGTTCTGGATTTGGCTTAGTATAAGGGAAAGGAAATATTTATCCCAGATTGATTCTAACTTCATTTGCCTGCATGAGATTTCTCAAGTTTAAGAAGGGCCAGCTAAGCGGTGAAACATGATAAAACGCCCAATTCAAATGCTAGTGTGGTTAACCCACTAGAAGAACATCAGCTAAAGCACCCTGCTACAGTCAGCTATGTATTCATCCTCATCTTTGGGAGACAGGCTGCAGTGGGGCTTCCATAGGAGGAGAAGCCCTTTCTGCACTTTCCCTGTGTTTTATCCTTTTCCCCTACTCTAAAGATCTAATTTCTCCTGCTAATATAGCTTAAAATCATGACTGTAATAAGGCAGTGTTTTTCTTCAACTAAAATTCATTTTAAAAACAATTCTCTGTATGTACAGTCTAGTTAGATTTATTTTTCTATTGAAAATCAAAGTTTGCTCTTGGCAGATGATGAGGGAGAAATGGGTTAGTGGAAAGCAAAGACGTATTCTTCCCTTGACTTGTTTTGTCCGGTCATCTTTCCTCCATTTGCCAGAAATTACAAAGCTACTGAGTTCAAAGGAACCACACATTGTGAGTCAGAGACTGGCTTTCCAGTGTCTTTACCCTGGGTGTATTTGTAGACTGGTTGCAGTGAGTGCTGTGGTCCCACAGCAGAGACAGGCATGCCTACACTTCCACTAGCAACCTTCCAGCACCTGATGAAACAAGATTCCCTGCTGGGTGGAACTCCCTTAAACCCTTCACATTCGGAAGAAAACACTTTCTTTTTGGCATAAAAGACTCCTCGTTAGTACTACACATTGTTAAAACACAGCTGCGAGACCTGGGGCCAGTCTCCAGGCTGGTGAGTGTATGAACCACGAGCCATCAAGCGAGCGGCGTAGCCACAGTGGGTGCAACCAGAGGCCCCGAGTTGCTGTCTCCCACCGGCTGTTCTGCCTCAGCTGTGCTGGGAGAGGCTGATGCTGCACAGCCTTGGCTCCAGGAATCACCGGAGCTCCTGCCATGGCCTGGGGTAGTGGCGGGGCAGCATAGTGTGCCGGTGTGCAATTAAGCCAGACTAACGACGTGCCTCACCCTGCTCCCCACCCTTGGCATGTACTTCTGTAGCTTTGGCTTGAGCCAGACCTTGCACTTCTCTAACCCCGCAGTGAACCTGCTCAGAGCTCTACACTGGGAGAAAACTCATCCTACCAAAGGAACAAATAAAAACTTGATTAGATTTCTGCCACATTTCCTCCCTCCATCGCTTCGGCCGAGTGCTGGTGTTGTGGCAGTCAGCCAAGGGGCAAGAGGAGCAACGTACTAATCATTAGCTCAGTAACATTTTCACAGCACTCATCATTGGATCAGCTTGGTTAAATTGTCAAACCACATCCTGATGAGACTCTGACATTCTTCAGAGCCTGCCATAGCCCTCTTGAGGGGAGAAACATAGCTTTGACCAACCGTGAGTGGTGCTCTTGAGCAAGACTTCCAATACAAAAGGGTGCCCTGACTGACCTACAGAGGATGTTAAAGCTGGCAGATGAGCTCTGTACTTTCTTTCTAAACAGAAGGGAAAAACACAACCCTTTAATAAATAAGAGGGTTAGAAATAGAGGAGACACTCGTACAAGACAACAGATGGCAAGGCCATTTTGGAAAGCTTTCAAATTTGGGATTTTTAGAATTGTATTGATGCCCCTGTGGGCATTAGAGAAACAAGAGGAAATTGTATGTGGAGAAAGCAAAAGGCACAAGTATGACCCCAGGGACAGGCAGGGAGGGAGAGCTCTGTACCATGACATTGTATGGGAAGGTGAACATCGAAGCTAAGAGCAAAAGAGTACCCATTTGGCACGTGAGACATTGTCTTTATTTTTAGTCAATAAACAGAGCCACATGAGGGATATACAGCCAGCGTGCACACAGAATCCTTCCCTTCTCCATTTAACAGGCAGGCTTAGGTCAGGAGCTCTCTTTGGGCTAGTTGCTTGAGCCTAAATGGCAACGCTGGTACTGGGGAGATTGTTACCATTTCTTAAAACCCTCCATGTTCCACAGGCTGCAACCAGCACAGGCTCCATAGGCACGATCCAACCTGTTTCAAGAAGATTGTGTCACACTGCAGCAGAGGGAAACTGAAGTCGCTGCTTTCTTCACTTGCTCTCCAAGGGAAGCTAAGGATCTTGTTTCATTTTTTTGGATGCAAGCAGCTTGTGCTAACCAGCTGCCCTTATTTCAAATGGAAAGTGTGATCAGTGGGACCAATTAGTAACTTGTGCAGTCCTGTTTCTGACTGGTACCATGTTATCTTGCGCTAGTGCCTACAAATGACACAAACACAAAAAGACAGCTTTTGCCAAAACACTACATTAATGGTTACAGTCTGGCATGGTAGCAGTACTAAAACACAGAGCTTCTCTTTCTTTCCATGAAAGAACAAAGGAAAAAAAAACAGGCAGGGGAAAATCCCTTGCCTATAAGGTCTCTCTTTTCCACCCTGACAATTTCTACACGTGAACTACAGTAGCTTTTTGTATTCTTGAAAACTAGCCACTCCTAACTGAAGAGCTCACGGTTGTTTGCTAAAGAGACATTAGGATAGATATTCAGCACCAGCAAATCAGCATAGCTTCACTGAAGTAGAGAGCGCAGTGGTGATTTATGCCAGCTACGAGTCTAGGTTCATCCTGTTTAAAGACACAGCTTATTCCCGTAAGGAACCTCATCTTACAGTCAAGAGATGAAGCAGCATTTAACTGGGGGGGAAGGTGGGGAAAGGGGAGGAGGGAAAGCCACAGACATTTCCAAATGTACAGAGAAAAAAAGAAACATGCCACTGGACTTGAAAGATGTGTTGTAGAGCAGTCACTAGTTGTATCAACACACTGCTCTTAAGAATTTTTCAGAAGAGTCACAGAGGCCAGGACAGCATTTGATCATTTCACAGACAGAGTATAAAAATGCATGCCTAGGAACAACAGCAAAGCCATAGCTCCTCAGACAGCAAAATGCCTTCTGGAGCTCATTGGTAGTGGGAGAGTGAGCAGTGCGAGGTGAAGCGACTGCAGATTTCCACGTCTGCAGTAGAGGTGCAGCTCATTTTCCCTGCAGGAGGAAAGGAATAGATGGAAGTAGACCCTCTCCTCATCATCTGTCTGCTGCCCTTTCTCTTAGGAAGGCACACCTCATTATCAGCTCCATCCCCCCCTTCCCAAAAACACATATGCTGCAGTCTGTACAGATGCCAAGTGGCACATGACATAACATTGTAGGGAAACAATATACCCCCTTGTGTTCAGCTGATATCAACGGTGTGTGCTCAGTGCACTCAAAGGATACTTCCTTGGATCAGCTATGCCATTACTGCAAATATCAGTAGGACTACAACATACCCTGCAGTTCTTACCTGTATTTGAATTATTTTTATTCATTTGGTTGGTGCAGCTTTTTCCAAAGAATCCAGAAGGCCACAGCTAATTCTCAGCATTTTGCTCAAAGTTGGGATTTCCAACTGGTTTAGGATAGTAAAAACACATTTGTTTTTCTTTTCTCCTCTCTCTCTTATAGATATGGTCATTGGCTTAAATATGCTGCAGTTCACAGTAGACAGCTGTGTAGGTTTCTGTTACAGTATTCTAGAAATTAACAGTTTGCCTTTCAGAACTTGCACTACACGCCACTCCTACTGCTCAGTTGTTAGACACCAAAGGACACGAAAAAAAATGTACAGAAATAGGTGGTGTCAAGTAAACCAGTTAAAAAAAAAAACTTCAGAAGAACATTGACTGCAAAATTACATCACTTAATTTCAGTTCAGAAAAGGTCATATTCATACCTGGGCAACAGTGCATTTAGTATCGGCACACTGTGCAAGGACCTGGAGAACCTACAGCAGAAGGACAAGTAGCTTGCCACTAAATAATATCCTATTTACCTGGATTTTAAAAATCAGTTTTGCCATTTGTCTAACCCTAGGACTGGTTGGAATATTTTAAAGCAAAGTTACTATGTGGAGCTGTTCTTTAGCTGAAATGGAAAGGTTTTTCCCCCCAGGGACAGTAAATATTTACTCAAGGCTGGGGGGAAGGCAATTAAAAAAAAGAAATTCATTTTCCCCTCACGTTCTAGAAGTGTTTTGTCTTGATACATTTTATCTGAGAGTCATTTAGAAATTATTCAAGTCTGACATTATAAAAATTAAAGTTATTCGACAGTATAAACTATCTTAGGAGGACAGGTGGGAAAAGAGGATATCATCATGTGATATCATCTATTATATGATCATAAAAAAAGACTTCTTAAAATAATGATTTTATCTCCTGACTTATAATTAGCTTTTAAAGCCTCTGTTTTTTTTGCCCCATGATTGATCTGCAGAATAGCCTTGTACAAGTCACCCTCTTTATGCCTCAGAGCACATACAGCTGAGAGAGATACACACCAGCTATAACCATATGTCATTGTGTCAGTGCAACGCAGGATGTCAACCAGAGTATTATCTTATTCTACCTACGGGGAGCCCATCCATGCAGATTTTGCTTACCTAGACAAGTCTTCCATTCGCAGTTTGTAACAAATGGTGTAAGGAATATTTACTGTAACTAGTCCAAGTTTAGAGGAATAACCCCTCCCTCACCCCTCAAACAGCAATCATCACCTTTCCCTCCATGCCTACATCTCCTGTGACTCCAACTTTTGGAGCCAGAACTGTACGCATGTTGCTAAAGGCAACAGGTAGCTGTTTTCAAATATTTGAGGTACTGCTTTCAGCTGTACAGGATGTTGCGATTCCCTGTTCCAGTTTAATACCTGTTTCTATGCAATAGCAGGGAGACTGAAATGGTAAATACACTCTAAAAAGAACAGTCACTCCCTAGGAGGACAGGGTGCCTGAGTATGTGGGCAGCAGCCCCAGGGAGTAAGGGTCTGAGAGGCAAGAGCAGGTAAATCACATTTTCAGGTGTATCATTTTCAGCTGCCTCTGAGACTGTTAAATTGCTATAGCTCTAGTGGCTGCAGCTAAAATGCACCCTCTAGTTATGAGGCGTCCCTTCTGGGGAAGCTGCAGGCTTAGACCAGCTTTCCTGCTTGACTGAAGACTTTTCCTGCTAACAAAAGATCTACATATGTGTTATCAATTGCACTACCCTGGAAGCACTTCCATCTATTAACAGCAGAGCGTTAGAGGATATTACTGTACACAACTGCAAAGTCAGAAAGATTATATTAAGCACGCATTAGGATACCTGACATTAACTACAGCATGTTTACACAGTCTATCTTCCCACAGCTTGCCTGCTTTAAATGCCTTTGCTGAAGTGGCAGGTTTCCATTCCACAGCTACCTGATAGAGAAGTGAGCAGGAAGAGACTCCTGAAGCTACAGCTCTGCGCTAGCCATATGTTACTTGCAGATGCAGAAGACTTACCTATTAAAATTCAGAGCAGCTGTGTTCAATGATAAAATGATAACTAGTATCAGCTCTTCCTCCCGAGAGCTGAGCCACCATCATCCGTATAAGGGAAAAAGAGTGAACTGACTGAAAAGTCAAAGGCAGCCAGAGGAAGGACACAGAATCCCAGGAAGTGGTTTTGGTTGCAATGTTTATTCAGGTCAGTTCATGAGGTGATGAATCCTTAAAGGACTTGCCAGCTCCAAAAAATCAGATTTATTCTAGTACATCTTCAGCACTTTCTTCACTCGGTGCGTACAGAAAGCTCCCTTTTCAAGTTGCTATTCCTATCGAAATAATCTTGTACCTTCCAGTTTCAGCCTCAGCTCAGTACCCACCCTAACTGGTAACTGATCCTCTGTAGCTGTATGAGCAATCAACGAGTGTCTTCCCACTTTTCTACTGCTACTATTTATTACAACTGGACCTGAAAAATGAGATGACACATAAAAAGATTCCGGCCTGGATTTCAAATCTCTTCATACTCAGGGTGGTGTTGATTTGCTGGTTTTGGATTCAGACCACTTCAATAAGTCAGTCGCCAACGGCTTGTTTCACATCTGGATCTCAAGTTCCCTCACGCAAACTCCCAGTATGTTTGGGTACACAGTCCTTATCCATTTCCTCTGAACTGGATCCTACGTGCTGCCCTTTAGCACAATGACAGGTCTCTGGTACCATTTGATAGTAACTTCCAGTACTCGCCCTTGCTTTGCTCTCGCCATTGCTGTTGCCCTTTCCATTGCAGCAACCAGAGGGTGTTTTGTAGTCCAGCTGACCCCTTTATGCTGGGCTGCATGTGCTCTACTCCTAATCCATCTTCTCTTGAGTGATATTGTTTTCATTAAGGATTCAAATCCAGTAGTGGAAAGAGACTAGGGACATAATGCATCTTCGCCGTGTTTCTTATTTCCCTCCCCTCCTGTAATTCTTCAATTTACTTTAATTAAGCCCTGAAACAAGACCACTCAGGCTTGCTCAGCAAGGGTGGCTGGTGTTTTCAAATGGAATCCTCTCACCAGGAGAGCTACTAGCATCCATCCTGGTGGGCATGTATGTCAGCCTTCTGACATTGGGGGAGATAGCTCAGCGTGGGCTGCTAGAGTTGGACGAGGAAGCAAGAAGCACCTTCCTCATGCCCCTGCACACAGGCAGAGGAAGGCTGCACTCTCCCCTCTGAGAATTTTAGTGATTCCCTTATTTCTGCCTCTCTTGGGCAGTGAGTCCAGACTGGGGTGGCAGAAGGCAGAACGAATCCTCATTCTTTCTCCCTGCTTTGGTCGCAGCAGTCTACACCATCCCAATGCATAGAGCACTTCCATCTAGTTTTCTCCAAGATCTACACTCTCCTGCTGTGGTAGCTCTCTACTGTTCTCAGCTCACTGGGAGCTCCAGATCTAAAGATGCTCTCAGTCAGTGCCTGGAGAACATTACATCATGATCAAGAGGCTTTTGATCAGTGCTTAATCAATTGCAAATCTAGTTTCAGAAACAAAAGACTTTTCTCCACATGCTGTGTTTTTGCAGCCCCCAACAGAAATGTGAAATGCTTCAAGAAACACAGCCAGGGTTGAACGATCACAAGCCATTCCATGTGTATATCACATATGCAGGGCTGTTGCTTATTAAAAATCTCTTCCCATGAGACACACAAGCCTTTCCTCATATAAATGTGTGCTGTTGCCATGGGACTTATAAGTGATAACCTAGGCCTTTCCCTATAGATACACTGAGTAGTACTTGGTGACTGGGAGTAACAACAGTTTTCTTCAGGAATGCGGAAACCAACTGACTCAAGGTCTGTGTAGTCATTAGAATTGCACCATGACAGCAGCCAGCAAAGACATATCGGAGCAAATCACAGCCATGGCAAGTAGACACATGTGGAAACTCTACCAGAGCACCCAACGTGTTGCAATTGCAGGCTCTTAGCAATTCTTGTATTTAATGACAGTTCAAGCATCCTAGTGATGCTAGTTTTGTGCTAGCATCTGGTGGCTGCCATTGTGAAGAGCAACAACTCTTCCTCTAGCTTATAACCTTAAGTTATTCTTCACTCCTACTATCCTTAGTTTCCTCAAGTGCTAGGAGTCAATTATACTTCTTTTTCTACTCGGGAGACTTGCCTCCCTGGTTTTCATTCATGTAACTGCTCTCTATGGGTTGTCCTGTTTCCAACCTATATATTATTTGACTTATTCCCTCCCCACCCTTGAAAATCAGGAACACTTCCTGAAGCCTGTCTGTCTTGTACCAGCACATGACCCAACAATGAAATCTCCATGGCTTTTTTGTTTTCACAGCAAGCTTTATCACTTCACTCTGCCCTTACTAAACTAACAAGCAACACAGGAAAAATCTTAATTTGTGCCTTCTAAACCAGGGTTCAGTGTTGTTGTACATACAATGAGTCACTATTTATTCAGAGAAGCCATGAAAAAAAAGAGCAAGACACAGGAGTTCAAGGGACCAAAATCTGCATTTAAAGCCAGGGGAGCAATGAAGAGGCCAACCCAGTGAATAGTTAGGACTAGACAGTAGAGAGTCTGACTTATGTTTGTACTCAGCAGGTATTTTGTGTATTCTTCTTCATGGGAAAAAAATAAAAGTATTAATTTCTAATGGTCTGAAGAAACTCCACTAGGTTTTAAATATTATGTTCACAAGATATTTTGCTTTGTAGAGCTCCCTCCTCACTGCAACACTGATGTCAAAAACCTGAGAAATCGGATTTTTGCTTACTACTGAATCACTTCAGAGGCAGAAACACAATGCATCTCACATCTGAACAAAGTTGTAATACCTAGAACAAACTAAATACACTTTAAGACTAACATCTGCAAGAGTAGGCCATTTTTTATTACAGTAAACATATGGGAACTGTTTGGTGGTTTGTGAGTTTTTATTATTTTTTTTTATTAAAAGCAGTTTCCCTGTAGAAGAATTTCCTCTTTTTTTTTTTTTTGAAGCACAGCTAATCTGAAAGTGAAATTCAGAGGCCACAGCATGGAAGGAAGATGGGACACTAGCCTTGATACCAGATCATAGCTACTCAGAAGGAAGAAGATAGAGAAATATGAAACTCACTGATTACTTCTGTTTGTTTTCTCTTATTGTATGCTCTCGCTCAGGACAATCAATCAGACAATGTCGGAGATGGATACATTTTAAAAGTTCTAAACATAAGGTGCAAGGAGGCATCAATCCTTCAGCTGCAGAACATAATCACACAAAAGAAGGAAAATGTTAATTTAATATAAATTGTTATGCAATCAGTGAAAATGGAAAAGATTAAAATTGTAAATGGGACAAAGGGTGAAATAACGTGGACTAAAGCATTAATGTGTAGTAAACCTGTCATTAATTACTAGTCTTTGAAGATGTTTTCACATCAGTTAAATTGAGTTGAACTTATCCAATACTTATTCTGGTTTTGGGTGTAAATTGACTAATAGCAACAATGGCTGCTCTAAAAACAAACAAACAAAAAAAACAAACCAAACCCACCAAACCAACCCTCCTAACCTCTCAAAAAACCCCAAACAACACAAAACCAAAAAAAAAAAAAAGCCCCAAAATTATTTCAGGATGATTTTGTATAGTAGATTGACATTCTGTTATTAGAAATACCACACTCAGTTTTGATTACAGGTTCTTTTTGGTTTGATAAAGTTTGTAGAAGACACTCAAAATCTTTGTGGAGAAGAGAAAAAAAGAATCAAGTGTCTTCATGATCAGTGAGTTCTGGACATAATCAAATGATCTGGCAGTTCAGACAGAGAGGAGTTTGGAAGAGAATGTTTTATTTGCTCCTGGGGATAGTCTGGATTGTTCAGAAGCAGAAATTTAGTACTGGCTTACAGAGGAGGCAGCTGACTTTCCATTATCCACTATTACTGGGCATTGAAGCCACGAGGAAATAAAAGCAATTCAGATCTGCCAGATCTCAGGCAAGTTAACCTCGACCTGACCACCCAGAATTGCAAGCTCCCTGCACCTCCATTGCTTGAGTGGCAAAGGCAATAAGGAAAGAACACTTCATTATCACATAGGGTGAGGAGTGGAGGGTGAGACTTGGCTACAAAAAAAGGAGACCCGTATTATGAAATTGTCAAGCCACACAGAAGATGCAGCATGACTGACTTTGTTTTCCTTTTAAGAGGAACCAAATTCTTTCGTAAAAGACCATTTGCATCAGCCAGCAGCAGTAAACTCAGAGAAGGCCTTGATGGATCACTGACACTGCCTTTATCCCCTCAAACAATGGGGCACACTGCAGCCCCTCTGATGAAAGCAGAACGGACTGGGAGAAAGGCACACGGACCAGTATCAGATCCAAGGCAGTGGTCAGACTATCAAATCTCAGTCAAATCATGTACATGTGGCTTTTCAGATCTCAGATCTTATGCAGACAGAAGACTCGCTTCTTCTAGACATCTAGCACCAGTAAAAAAGATATCTCCTCAGGACTTAGTGAAGCTTAAAAAACTGTATGCCACCAAACTTTGTCACAGAAAGGAAAAAAAAGAAGAAAAAGAAAAAGGGGAAGAACCTCCCCCACCCCAGGTGAGCCTTAGCAACCTGCATTTTACCCCTGAGGCACTCTAGGTCCCAGTCCCAGCCAGCCGCTCTGTGATGAGGGCAGAGGAATCAGTTAAGTCACAGCAGCTGACCCAAGCACCCTCAGAGTCCAGTAAACACACGACACCGAGATGCTCACAGAAACCATGTTAACTCTCCCCTTGTCAGATTATGGTAAGAAAACATTACTTCTCATATGGACTTTTCAGGGTGTAATTACATTATTTTTTGAGAGAGAGCTTTATTCAGTCAGAGATACTTTGTGCAGTGAAATGTCGTGGGAGATGTACCTTAAATTCCAGTTTCTCTACTATTTGTACTTGATCTTAGCCCAGTGCGTCGTCTGAACAGTAGCCTACATTCACATTTAGTGTGACTGGCAGTTATGTTTGGACTGCCTTGTGGCTCTCTTTGCCCAAATTACAGGGCATAGAGCCAACTATTCATTTACCTGACTATGCAAATAGATGCTGTCAGTCATTGAGAAAGTTTTTATTGATTCAGAAATGGATGTATTAACCCATATGACAAAGCCTACACACAGCAAAAAGTACTAAGGTGGATGACAAGTGTCCAGGTAGCACAGAAAGCATAGAAAGCTCTGCTCCCTAAATAAATGTCTTTAAGTTACAAGTCTGATGTTCCACCGTTCCTGACCCATAAGAAGATAAATTGCTAAACGCACTAGCTGTAGGAGTTTATAAAGGAGAATGTTAGTTATGAGGAAGGGACAAATAACTGAAATCCTAAAGAGACAGAAGATGAATTTTATTCTTGCATGCAACATCAAAGTCCCTGTAAATTGCAGCTTGCCCAAGTGAATCTATCTCACAGCACAGCAAAGGTAGTTGAACTGGTGAGCACGGACTCCAGGTGAACACATGCATCTGTATGCACAGGTGCAGCAGAACAGTTCCAGCAGCACTGCAGGCTGATGCTGCAAAAAGTTTAGGCTAATACCAAGTTTTGCTAGCTCTGGTAAAGAGCTGTTTATCTGAATGATAGCAACTGTAAGGCTGAAGATCAGCAGAAGACACAACAGCAGTAATGCACCCCTTCTTCTGCATGTTCTGGACTCTCTTTTACACCATCAGCCCTTACAGCTCAAACTCTGGGCAGCTGTACCATCCTGGTGCTCACTCTTACAGATGTATCCCAAAGAAGCAACTCAAGACTAGGTCCCCATCCAGATTAGTACTGTATTACTCAGTATTATACTGGCAAACACTTTTTCATAGCCATATTTTGAATTCTAACATTTTTATTAAAGGTATAAGATCACTGATAAAAGCACAGAGAAGTTTAATTTCTCTATGACTAGGAGTTTAGCCAGTTTTATATTGAGCCAGTTTTAGCTCAATCTATGATCAGTGTGGTTTTCTGTCACCCACTTGCATCAGGTATTGCTTGCTTTACACACTGGGTGCTGATTATGCACATAGCACTTCTGCTTATGTCAGTAAGAATCTCAAAGGAGGACAAAAAATGTATGCAACAGGAGTCTACCTATCAGACTTTACAGAGTTTACATCTATTGCCACTGAATTGCATCCACCTCACAGGGAGCAAACAACAACTGTTCAACAGGCAACATTTCAAAGGCTACAAAACAGTTTAAGGTGGGAATTGAAGAGGCTCTGACTTTCTGCCACCTTCCAAGCTGGATTTCTCTCATGCTTCAAAATAAACAAGTCATACAACAACATAAAGTATTCCAAAATAAGTATTGCAGCCAAACATATCCGGTCCTACTGGAAGAGCACCAAATAAAACAACTGATAACAGTTTGATTAAATAGATAAAAATCAGGTTACTTACAGCACTAGCAGCCTTCCATCTTCTTCTACAGTAGAGGGGGTTTCCAGTTAGTAAGTATTTTAATAAAGTTTGTTGTGTGTGTTAATAAAAGAGCACAGAAACCCATTTAGGATTAATCCCTACCTTCAAGTTTGCGGTATCTCAAGTATTCCAACTCCCTACCTCAGCCTACAGGGCCCGGAGGAGCCAACGAGCCGTGCTATCGCTCTTATGTGCAGGACAAACTCAGAACACCTGGCTGAGCAATAAGATATTCTCCCACCAGAATCTCATCATGCAAAGCTGCTGCAATTAAGCCAATCTGTTTTCCCTCAATCCTGCTGTAGCTCAGCCTTACTGTTATAACCCTTTCTTGTTTGTATTTTTTGTGTGGCTTTTATTTATACAATGTAAACACATATTTTATAGTCAATGAGTATAGTTTTTCTTGAGAAGGGATCAGTTTCAGATAGCTATAGAAATATCAAATGAGCATAGAGGCTGAAAAATTGAAATTACATATCAAAGCATACATTAAAAAGACATCTTCAAGATTATAAAGCCAAGTAGTTTAAAAGTTACAAAATACAAAAATTCTATCTGCTTATGCACTTTTTTGAGGGTCTACTTCTGGATATATGGTATGATAAAGTCTTTAATTACATGATCACAAACAAATGTTTCTCATGGACTCCTGTCCCTTTCACTGCCTAAAATAGACAATGTTCACTTCACGAGACGATAGTTGATCTTTTGGCTTTCCTATGTTACTCAATGTCTGGCCCATGCCTTGCACACAGCACAACAGCACAACCCTGCTGCAAGGACAGGAGTAATAATTTGCCTATGGGCTGTTCTATCTCACTTATTACACTGGCATCCAGGTGTCCCACTGGCAAACGGGGAAAGTTTTACAACATGCCCCTAGTATGAGAATGAATGAGCCAGGCTGCAGATGCAAAAATGGGACAAGAATTGGTAAAGTACAAAATATCTCATACTTTCTGGTGTCTGGTTCAAGTTGTGTATATTCTGTTTTATTTTTTATTTTCTTAAGGAATATTTACACAGATTAACTCAGAAGATGGTAAGCACAAAGTCTATTTAGCCATCTGAATATTAAAAGTAAAGTTTAAAATGAGGCAAATGTTACTGTCGCATCACTCTTATTTTGTGAATGGAGAAAGCAAAGTTAAATGCCTATTTAGGCGAATTAGTACAAACTCCTATGTGGATATTGCCACGGTGGTAAAGTGCCCTTCAGTATTTTTATTACTTCTACAACAGCCAAGATAAAGTCCTTTGGCATTCACACATCGGCTTTTATTTCAGACCACTATAAGGAAGGTTCAAATTGCTGTAAGAATTTCCATAACCAAAATACATTTTAAAAAATATTACATAATTGAGCTAGATTGATGTGATTATGTGCACGCCTTGCAAGATTGTATGTTCATAAGTCTCCACCTACATCAGCGACTGGGTTCCCACAAAACACTCAAAGCAAGCTGTTCCACTTCTAGTTTTGATCATTACTGCCTTACTCAAACCTGCCTGAGCCTGTAGTGTCTTTCTTCTTAAAGCCAGTCTCTGATAGGAGACTGCTACCAGACTGATGTATCCAAATCAGAGTGTTAATGTTGCAAGTACGTCTGGAGTAATGTCATCGGAAGCCCCAGTCTCCTGGGAGCAGAACCTCAGGTCGGCACTGCATTATACACCTGCTGACTAGTACACTTCCCTTCAGACAAACAGTTTAAGACTTGCGTTTGACACGGCCCCTGATAAATGGGTGGCTGCCAAAAACAGCGTGGTGAAAATCAGAACATGGTCTGAACATAAAAACTGCTAGTAAGGAAGGAGAATTGTACAGGCTTCTGGGGATATTTTCCAAATGAAATATTATCATGTCCTCTATGAACCTGGCTCACCTTCCCATCACTGAACATGAAGACTGGCTTCAGTCATCAGTAACTTATGTGATTACACATTTATCCAAAATCAGTGGCCTGGAGCACTTCCTTAAAGATCATTTAAGCACCACAACAATGTTTTCATCTCTGCCATCAGTCTTGGTTCTTCTCGGACAGTCAGTAACGGCTTTCAGGAAAATGTCCTTCTGGTAAAGGGGGAAAGAGAAAATATCCTCTGTTATTGGGGATGGAATCACAGAATCATAGAATCATTTAGTTGGGAAAAGACCTTTAAGATGATCGAGTCCAACTGTAAGCTTAACGCTGGCAAACCCACCACTGAGCCGTGTCCTGAAGCACCCCATCTACATGTCTTTTAAATACTTTCAGGGACGGTGGCTCAACCTCTTCCCTGGGCTGTTTGTTCCAGTGCTTGATAAATCTTTCCATGAAGAAATTATTCTTAATGTCCAACCTAAACCTCCCCTGGTACAACTTGAGGCTGTTTCCTCTTGTCCTATCACTTGTTACTTGGGAGAAGTCAGCAACCCTCACCTTACTACAGCCTCCTTTCAGGTAGTTGTAGAGTGCAATAACATCTTCCCTGATTCTCTTTTTCTCCAGGCTAAAAACTCCAGGTCCCTCAGCCTCTTCTCACAACACTTGTGCTCTAGACACCTCACCAGCTTCACTGCCCCTCTTTAGACACACTCCAGCACCTCAGTGCCCTTCTTGCAGTGAGGGGCCCAAAACTGAACCCAGTAGTCAAGGTGCAGCCTCACCAGTGCCAAGCACAGGGGGACGTTCACTTCCCTAGTCCAGATGGCCACACTATTTCTGATACAGGCCAGGATGCTGTTGGCCTTCTTGGCCACCTGGGCACACTGCAGGCTCATATTCAGCTGGCTCTCAACCTATGCTCCCAGGTCCCTTTCCACTGGGCAGCTTTCCAGCCGCTCTTCCCCAAGCCTGTAGTATTGTCTGGGGTTGTTGTGACCCAAGTGAAGGACCCAGCATTTAACCTCGTTGAATCTCATACAACTGGTGCAGTTTGAAAGTTAATGATAAATAAAGTAGCTTATCCAATACAGTAAAAGCAAAACATGCTTTGTGTTTTGACCTTTCTTACTTATCTAGGCACCATCTTGATTATGATACATTTTTAAAAAAATTATTTTAAAATGAATCTACTAAACTATTAGAATAAGCATAATACACAAGCATATTACTAAAGCAGAAGGAATGAGAGGTAGATGAAGCACAGGACTAAGAGCTCAAGAAACAAAGCTTCTCTCTTGCCACTCACTTCCCAGCTATGGGCATATCACTTCACATGATGTAATCAGGGGTAACTCCATGTAAACCCATAGAAATTACAGGTGAGCTTAATTCAGCCAGTTATCTTTAGTTTAATAAGTTATGGGCACAAGATGTGAAGTCATGCAATTTCCAGTGCACTGGTTTATTAACAGAGTCAAGCAAGTCAAAGTCCACTAAATGTCAGAACAGCTTACTGTGTTAAATATCACCTGGCAACATCTGCACCCATCATGGATTCCATGTCTGTGTTCAAGTGCTCATGTGGTAGTAAGGTAAAGCTTATGAGTAGGATTTGAAGAAAAACACTGAAAGCTGCCAGACTCTGGAAGCTAAAATTGTGAAGGAAATTCACCGCCTCTCAGCACAACTTGTTACACAATTAATTTGATCTAGAAACAGAGTATTTACAGGGCAATTTGCAATACATAAACTGTTAAGAACAAAATGGCACTCTTTAAGTCATTAAACACAATTCACCTTCATTACAGGCACAGTTGGGACCTAGGGATTTCTTTTTTAGTGAGTGTGAGCAGAAAAAAAGGTTATTGTCAGGAAGATGACTTCTGTGGAATTTAATCGAGTCTAAAACCAAGTATAAATGGTCACAATGATGTTTGATCAACACAGCTCACAAAATACTTCTCAGTAAGACACTGGTATAAACTAAGCTTATTAATGCACCCAGGAATTCACCTTTAAAGTGTAACTCTAGGAGCACAAGGCAGTTAATGGGATCACAGTTAAATAGCTATTAGGTTTCATCAAGACTGATATAATGGTATATTCCTTCATGCAAGATAAACTATTAGTTAAGGGACTATGTCATTGTTTCACATGCTCTCTGGTTTTAATAAGCAGACTCGAAAAAACCCAGTAGCAGATGCTTTTTAGTATGTTTTAATCAGACCAAATTGTAATTTCTAAACTGGAGACTAAGGCTACATACAGATTTCACTATTGCACTGTATGGTTTTAAAGATTCAAATTCAGTTTTTCTTCCTCTGATTTATACATCTATAAAAGCAAATGACATTTTCCTAAGGATCCTAGACCAAATTAAGTATAAATTGTCTTTCCTATTCTGAAATCCATTTCTACCAGCAGGAAGTCTGGAAGCAAGTATCAAACAGCACAGTCATAGAATCATAGATTCATGGAATCACCTAGGTTGAAAAAGACTTTCTAGATCATCAAGTCCAGACATTAACCCTAATCATTATTATACTATAGATTATTTGCAAAAAGAGAGAACTGACAACTGCCAGCAATTTTAATGAAGAGAAAGAAATACCTTATTATTTCCCAGCACACAAGTGAAATACAATTCTTAGCTCCTGGACTTTAAGAAATAACAGTATTTTGATATCTTCCTTGCTTTTTTTAATTTTAATTGAAGTATATCGTGGATCTTGAAAACACTGTTTATTTCAGTTCATGATTATGGCAAGACAGGTTAAAAATGTTTTTGTATCCTAGCTTATGGAGTTATTTATGTCTTTAATTTAATGAATGAAAAAAATCAATAGAATTACAGAGATATTTCTTTTTTTAGAGTTCCATGTAAATTAAAATCACAGAAACACAGGACCAGAAGGGATCTCAAGAGAACATTTAGTCAAACTCCCTGCATGAAGGAAGAATCAAAAATACTTAAATCATCCCTAACATATTTAAACTGCTTTTAGAATTGCTGGTTAAGGAGTTTACCAGAATGTTGCTATGTAAACCATTGCGATTTCTGAACACCCAGAATACAGAAGTTAAGCAAATTTATTTTTGCCATCACTGCAGGCCATTGAGCATAATTATTCTCAACTCAAAAATATCTCAGTAATATTCGAAAGATCTGTATTTCCTGTCAGTCTTCTAATTTCTGTGATAATTAAGCAGTATTTATTCAAACTTTCATCATATGCTATGTTTGCTAAACCTCTTACCATTGTTTCTGCTTCCCTTAAAAAAATTTCTAAATGTATGTGTCTTTTGTAGAGTGTGGTGTCCAGAATTACGTATCAGCTAAAGCATCAGCCATGATTATCAGCGCAATACAGATACCTCTTAGCTTTAATGTGACATTTCTGTTAGTATACCTCAAAACAAGAGCTGTCTTATTGGCAACAGCATCACATTGCTTGCTCATAACTCAGACTGTAATCCATTATAGCTCCTATCATGTATTCTGAACTTTGTAATTGCTCTGGTTTTGGCTGCACCTATTGATTTTAGTCTCATTGACACCAAGCCATTTCTCCAGTTTATCAAGAGGGGTTTGAATTACAGTTCTGTCTCTCAAACTGCTTGCGGCCAAACTCTTGTTTTGGTGTCACCCACAAGTGACGTAACTATAGTCTCTATTTTCTTGTCTAAGATACTGGTGAAAATAATGAAAGAACTGAGCGTAGAACAGGTCCCTGGAGAGATCCACTTGAAATTCCATAGGATTTGAGAGAATCTTTTAACAAGCTGCATAATCCCATTATACTCATCATATCAGTACTATACTTTTCCAGTACCCTTTGAGAAAGAAATGCTAGCAAATACCACATTCTTTATGAAAGATATATCCATCTATGACTTTCCTCTGAATCACTTACAACAGTCTGATAAAGAAGGCAATTGAATGGATTTGATACAACTTCTTTCCCGTTACCATACTCACCTATATTTTAACCTTATTATTGTCTTCCGTAAAGAAAATAATTTCCTATAAGCAGATAATTTTAGCATATTTGTGGAAATTGAAGAGTCTCTAATTACTCATATCTTCATGTTTCCACTTTTGCTTTTGAAAAGTAGGTTCTGTGTTTATTCTTTATCAGTCATCCACAAGTTTTCAAAATTAGTCAAGGTATTATTTTGGTTAGTTTCTTTAAGTACTCCAGAATGAACATCATCTGTCGACTTGAATCTTGATAAATATCCTTTAAAGTGCTTGCTCTCTCTTCTGCTTCTCATGTGGAAATGATTTTATTAAAAATTTGTTCCAAACAGACCTCAAAGAAGATGGAAAAGGTGGCACTGAAGGTTTTTATCTGCCTGTGCCATTAGTTGTTTCTTTCCTGTTCTGTTAAAGATGTATCTTTTATTTGTCTTGCAATTCTCTTTTTTTACCTAATACCTTTTAGGCCACTTTCTTTTTACCTTTTAGATCTTCTAAAATTTACATTCATGCTAAACAAGGTCATGAATAACAAACGCAGTTCTTCAGAAATAGCATTTGCTATCTTCTGGATGCGTTGGAGAACGTCTCTTAAGCTTAATCATACTTTCCCCTTGTCTGGTTTTGAATGATTCACCGTTCTACAGTTTATATCAAGTGCATTTTAAGACCTCAGTTTCTGATTATGTGCTTTAATTGACTAAACCAAAGAAGCCTGGCTAATTTTCACACTGTTCCATAGCTCACAGCTCCTTGCTTTCAGCTCTGCATCATGTAGTTGCAGTACTACAAGCACTGGTGGTTTTACATACTGTGTAATGCATATCATTTGTCTTGAAGCCATATACTCTGCAAGCTAGTGAATATGAGAGCATCTTTAATGTTTTCAGTTTTAACACATCTGTCTTGCCCTCTCTGGTTCTCTAGAAAATGATAGTGTAAATAAATATGCAATGGCAAATTGGTCAATACTTATTTAATTACATATATTTACACTAATGGCTTGTGTGAAGTAGTGTAGGAACTCGGGAAAGAAACTGTTCTTCAATTACTACTCTAGTGATAGAACACCACTTGTTTGGAGGTGAGAGTTAAAAGAAAGGTAAGCTAAAAGTCAGGATGACAAACAACGTAGGACAAAAAAGTGTAAGATGTCCTTGCTTTTGCACTGCAGTACGAGTGCAACTGAAATTTGAAAACATTACTAGTTGTAAGTCCTGTTAATTATTTACTAGTAATAAAAATAGTTTCCGCTGATGCACCTGACCTAGAGTGCCTTGATATGTTTTTGGGCTGCAAACATAATTTCTTCCTGCTATTTAAAAACAATCTTGTCCTCCATGGCACCCCTCCCCACCTTGGACCACCACAGGGAGTATACTAACTGCCTAAGAAATCTCTTTTTAACAGCAAACTAGAAGCTTCATTAAAAAGTGGAAGAATAGGATTTCTTGTACCATTCCCACTTGCAAGAATTCCAGTGGAAATTTCTGGGCTTGTAGTTAAAAGAAAATTATTTTCAATCCTCCTGCTTTTTCTCCTGGAAATACACCCTTGAAGAATGAGTTTATTCTGAATGTTAAAGTATTTCTAAGTGTTACAATGTCCTTTCGTTTAAAACCAGCCAAAGTCCAGGAATTTCTCTGCCTGATGAGTACAAGTGTGCATAAGTAAGGAATGGACTGTTTTGTACAAAGATATTTCTAGAAATAAGTGAAGGGGAAGGAAGAAGAAAGGTAAGGATGATAAAAGAATGGACTGATGCTCTCCATGTTGTACAGAGTGAGAAGAAAGAAAACTGTCTTGCTCTGAAAAACATGCCAAACTAAAAATAAAATCAGAGACAAAGAAACACAGCCAGAAGTGTTTACTAGCAGTTTTTTAGTACTTTTTCCAAAAATTATCTGTTCACTTTTTACATATCTGATTCAACAGCCTTTTCTTATACAGTAAACAACATATGCTTAAATTTAAGCCCATATGTAAGGCCTAGTGCTACCAATGAGCTTGTGCTTTTTGTAAAACTGTAGTCATACTATATACAAAATATTTTTTTCTAGAGCTTTTTAATTAGGACGCTATCTCAAAGTAACCAGAAACTGTTAGCATTTGGTATTAACATTAACTGGTAGTATTTTCCACAGCCATAAATACTAGGAGTTTAAAGGTCTAATTCCTCATCTACTCAGACAGTAATTCCAGTCATGTAACACCTTGTTGTCGTAGCCCCAATCAAGTCTGTGTAAGCATAATGGCTGGCCACATACTCTCTGAAGTTAGGAATGGCATGTCCCTGCTTCTAGCCCTGAGCTCCTGTGTGACTGGCCATAAAATGTCAAGTTTCACAAATCTAGAAGTGGCTATACTTCAGAGAAAAAAAAGTGATATGAGTGTAATCCTGTAAGGAAAGTTGGAATTGTGAGAGTACAGAAGGGTATCAATGTTAGGAATTATTTTGAGAGCTAAAGTCACAGTATCACAGATACTGTAGACACTGGAGACTTTACAAGTTATTACAACTTCAAAAACCTCTAAATATTTCACGAACTAAGTTGCATAATCTGGCCAACATTTACTGTAAAACAAATAAGTAACTAAGCTGCCTATTAATTCAGAAAGCAGAGTATGATAATAAAACTGCTCTTAAAAATGGGAGTCGTTGTGAATGACTGCTTTTAATGTTTTAATAAGCAACATTAACTTCATATGAAAGGTTTCTAAACATTTACTTTGCAAAACTTCTCTACAAGCAATAGGATAGTTTCCATTGCTTGTTCTTATAGAGATTTCTTAAGCAGCGAACTGAAAGAAGGCAATGTGTAAATTCATTGCAAACCTTCAGACCATATGAAATATTGTAAACCTTCTCCCATTCCTGGGATCTAGTTCCAGTACATGCCATAACATGGTCACTTATATTCAATGGAGCTCACTTTGCTTTGGATATTTTCCTTCTTTGTCTGTTGCACATCAAGCAAAATTTTCCTTTTCTTTTTTAATGGAATAAACCTATTAGCGGTCAATCATTAACTCCTAAGGGCTCAATTTGGTAAAGGAAAAATTACCACCACAGTTGCCTGCTGTGAGATCTCCTGATGGCTCTGCAGCTGAAGAGTCTGATCAAAATAGCTTATGGGAATTAGCAAAAGAAATATATTGCCATTACCCGGCACTTTCTTACCTTAGAATCTTCAAGTAATAATTAATGAAACTTCACAACACCCCTGTGAAGCAGGTAAAGACTATGAACACTTCATGAAACGATAACCAAGGTATACTGAATTGAAAAGTGCTCCCAAGAGAAAATTGTAAATTGTTGCCAGGCTCGGGATTAAAGTTACTCAGGAAATCATTTGGTCTGTCATATGGTACTGCATTTCTGCACTTAAAGGTTTTAACCATGCACAATTCTCTTCTTTTTTATTTTTTTTTCTTGTGCAATGAACCTGAATCGTTCACTACTCTTTCCTATGCCTCTCTCCTGCCCACATTCACCTCAGGGTGGGTGCTCTGTCCCTGATGAGCAAAGGAATGGCACCAAGTATGCTCAGCATAGAATTCTCTATACCATATATCCAGCATCCAGCATAAATCCAGCATTTCCTGACGAGTGTTATGGAAACAGGAAATCTGAAGGAACACTGAGTGCTTTGTGTGATGGACTGGATTGGAAATAACACGACCAAGTTTACTATCATGGAACTTCTACATTAAGTCATTGCCCTTACTCGTTCTCTACAGCGTGGTCTGTTGTTGCTGGAAGCCATTTTATCTGCTACTCAAAATTAGGCTGGGAGTGCACTCTTACTGGTTCTGAGGACACAACCCTTTCAAGAGCTTTTACAAATACTGGCAAAAGTCTTACTGCAGACAAAGCAGCATCAAATGAAAGTTACTTTTGTCAGTATTTTGCTGACAAACCCCTGTATCAATTACACTGTCAAATCCACTTTTTTTTTAGGCTGGTTTCTAAGGAAAAAATAATGCAATCGTGGTACCAGCCCATCTGCCAATCCTGACCCTAATGATCTTGAACCTGCCAGCCAATTTCAACCACATCTGACAATGCCTTAGGGATAGAGGTCTCAAAAATCTTCCTCCCCTAAGAGTTTAATGAAAATGCAGAGTAAGAGGAAAGAAAATGACCGTATTAATCCTCTTTCTGAGGAAAAGACATTGGAGAAAGGAGGCTTTCTTCATTTAGTTGGCAGCGATTAACTGGCTAGCTGCATGTGTGTGTGGACTGCCTGCTCAGCACAGCTTGCCAGTCACCACAAATATATGTACTCTGGACTTGTCACAGCAGAAAGCCAAAGCATATATAGACAGAGGGTGGGAAGGGGCACAGAGTTTTGGGGAGCAAAGGGAGAACATGTGGCCTTGCAACAGGGGGTGATATTAGGAATATGAGATGGGGGGGTACGGACAGGGATTCAGATCGGGGAAACTGTAAGCATCCTGGGGAAACAGGGAGGAAATGGGCCCCTGGATTTATGCAGGGACCCATGGCAGAGCTGCCATGGGCTGGCTTACTGAGCAGAGGAGATGTAGGTTAATTAATCCTGTTGCTTCTGCAATAATTTGTTAAATTACATGCAGTTTCTGTACTAGAAGGTTTGGCTGGTACATGCCTGGCTAGCATATTGTGTTGGACAGGTTTTATGCAGGCGTGGCTTTGAAATACAAGAGGGGCATTTGAAATACAAAAGGTGCTTTGCTTTTTTTTTTTCTTTTCATGGTGGGCAAATAGGCAATGAGTCAGTTCAACTAAGAGGAATGATTTAGTGATTGATCTAAGTGTCAGGTTTGAAATCACTGCTGTAGACTCCTTGAAAATACAAGGTCATCTCAGCCCTTCATTGTTCCAGGGAAGAAAAATTAAGTGCCATGCAGTTACCGTATCTGGTCCTTTGACCGAGGCCTTTAAAAATGAAGGGCTATTTGTTCTACACAGATCTGAAAAAATCTGAGGTACCTGTGCATGTTTTCACACCCTCTAGCGTTATGTAGCAACCTGCACAACACAGATTAGTGTATTTACCTGCGTACAGCTGATCGAATAGATACAGATATAAATTAGAGATAGATCTCTAATATGTGTGTTACGATATAAATGAGCACATGCTTTGCACTGAAAAATGAAAGACACCGTTAATATCAGTGCTAAACATTAGTTCCCTACGCCGCAATAGATTTTTGACAATCCACCCCTGCCCTGATAGACACAAGAGTCTCTCCTCTTGCTTCTTTACTAGTACTCGGAGTAACGGCATGCTGATCAAGTCAAATACCAGAATACATTAAGCAATGACAAACTCTGTGCCACAATGGCCATCACAGAGATTCAGCTGAAGCTGACATGATAATGTGAAGTTTTAGCTGAAGTTCATCCAAAGACACACATTTAGGTTTTCATGAACTGACAAGATCAGAGAGAATACCGTGACTGAAACCATCTGAACAACATTTGCTCATTAGCTCTGTGCTAATTCTGTGGGTCAAGGTGAGCTGCACACAGGCCAAACACGGAGTCTACACAGGTCTGTTATTACCAAAGGTTATCTTGCCACTGTCTGTTCTGGCTTCTTGTCTGTACAGTACACGGGATACAATGGGGTCCTCCTCTGTGTCTGAGGCTGCTATGTACTGCAGCAACTGTGTCTACACTACAGTACTTACAATAACCATTGGCCTCCAGAACTGTCAGTGCATCACCTTTCCCTCCTAGCAGTACATTCAATACAGTCAGATTTTCGTTTTAGAGGAAGAAGTCAGATTTGACCATTTCATACTAAAAACTAATAAAAAATAAATAACCCAAAGTGGAAAAATTAATTTCATGCCTCTTTTAAAATAAACTTAACAGAAGAGAGAGTAAAACAAGTAATAGCTACTTGTGTTTTCTGTAAGCTACTTTGACAAGAAATCAAAGCAAGTCAGGGAAGCATGTTTCTCCAATATTGAGAATGTAGCTATAATAACTGTTACATTAGCCAGCACAAATTGAGAAAGACTCCAAATCTGTGACTTGTCTCCACATGTCAAAGGGAGCATCTGGTCCTGTGATTTGCTAAGAATGAAAAATACAGCTTAGTGTAGGGGGAGGGCTGTGAACAAAGGACACGGCTATCTGAGTGCAGAAGGTGTCTGGTTTAAGTTCAGTTTAATCTTTGCACTTGTGCATTCTTTGTTTGAATGTATCCCTGCAGTCGAGGGGGGGGGGGGGGGGGAGAGTCTAAAAGAAAGGAGTATGAGCTATTTCTGAAACTGCAATCTGCTATGGGTATGGACTTAGAATCCTGACATAGCTGGAGCATCCAAGGGCCACACAGAGAGGAGCCTTAGGAAAAATGTGTGTGCTTTTGATCCCACATAAGGTTTGATGTTCTTTTCTTATGTGCTCTGTACTCTGTATGAAGACATTGCTCCTGAAAGAGATAGGCTAATAACACTGAGTTGAGCAAGGCACAGAGGAGATGGGGAGTGTGCAAATTCCCCATACACAGCCCTACAGGAAACTTGCAATGTTCTTGCTCTTCTAACCCAGTGGCTTATGGAGCTGGCCTGAGCTTCCCAGTTCTTCCTCTAAGGCGATGGGTAATAAATACCCTGTGAGAACATTCACATGGAGATGTACTCTTGAATATCTAATGCACTTCAAGGTACTGCCAGTTTATCCACAGTTTGCTTATATTTTAAAATACCTTAAAATTGCCTCTGTGAACTCTCTCTACATCTCCTTTCCATCTTTATATCACTTCATGACCACACGTTAATGTTGACCTATAATTTCATTGCCTTTATAGGATTCCCACAGTTAGTGGCTATTGTGTGATCTATCCTGTTTTTTCCACTTACCTACAAAACAGCTTTTCACCTTCCTACTCCAGACCACTAAGCTAGTTCTCATGTAAAACTTTACTGTTTGCTTCAATCAATGACTGACTGACCTTATTCATCTTTCATTTTCCTTTCTTTTAGAACTAGCTTGCACAACCCCTGCATCTTTTGCTCTTTGAAAATTTATTTTTCTTTTCTTGTACTTGGCTCAAGGATTCTTTTGAGATGTTTCTCTACAAACTTGAGCTTTGCTGTAGCCATCTCTGCAGAAGCAGTTTTATTCATTCACTTATTCCATGAAGGAATAAGACATCGTTGTCCTTTACAAATGATGTGATAAAAGGTAAAAAGAAAGGAAACGTAGTAACATCCTATATGGCATATAAAGGAAGAGCACAACTTGTAAGGAAAAGAAATGTGGAGACTCTCTGACAAGAAATCAAAACATGTGCAGAGGTCTAAAAAGATAGGTGCAGCTGGTTTCTTCAAGAGCGAGCACCTTCAGTCTTACAAACGTGGACTCTCCTCATGCTGTTTTCTAGGAGGGGACAAGAAGGAAAAATGCAGAAAGGCATGTCCTTATTAATTTTCAAAAGCTTCTTAATATACAGCTACCTTAAAAGCACACAACTCTCTATCCCTGTGGTGATTTGTACTTATGTTTCAACTAGCTTTGCTCCCAGTACTCAGGATCTTAAACACGCGGCTGCCTGTATTAAAAAGTGCTTCTGTATTGTTTATCCACGTTGTAATTCATACTGATTTCGAGACAGAGACTACCCAAAAAAGGGAAGGAAAAGAATACACATCGAATCTTCAGCCTGTGCAAATAGCTGTTTCTTTACTTAAACTGACAAAGTCACACTAATTTACCCCACATGGGGACCCAGACCAAAATCATGCTCAGCATTCTCAGGTTGAATGGCAGTGAAGTCCAGGTATTTCTGGATGTGCTTTGATACAGATAGGAAATTATTTCATGTGCAGTGAAGATACCATGACTTGAGAAAAAAGTACTCATAATGTTTTTCAGTTAGACATGAAATCACTTTGTGACCTCACGTAGTTAGATTTATTTCACCGCTGCTTTCCTTCCTGTACATTCAATCTAATACTATAAAAATCAAACCCATCTTATTGAAAGAGTTGATGTCCTCCCCAAATACTTGGAAAGAAACATGATTAAAAAGATCTCCCCTCTTCCTAAAGCAAAACAGTAAATTGAGCTTATTTTTAAAATTGTTTTTCAGTCAGCTTTACTGGTTGTTTTTTATAGCAACCTGTGTGAATAACAGATTTTATAACAACAGATGGTCATTAGCCTGCATCTGTTTAAAGAGAAAAGATAGTGCAATCTAACCAGCAGTAGGTTAGTAAACATTTCTATACAGAGAAATAGGACAATGGAAGGTTGAAAAATTCAACGGAGTGATGCTTCTTTATGTGCTTTAGATACGTATTGCTTTGTCTATACATTGATTGCCTTGAAACAGGGCATGAAGAATTATCCTAGGTATCATGCACTATGAGTAGCTGGTTGTCTTACATGAGCATTTTATTAAGGTCATAGAATGGTTTGCGTTGGAAGGGATCTTAAACAACATTCCAATGCCCCTGCCAGGGACACCTTCTACTAGACCATGTTGCTCAAAGCCCCATTCAACCTGGCTTCGAACACTTCCAGGGAGCAGACGTCCACAGCTTCTCTGGGCAACCTGTCCAGTGCCTCATCACCCTCACCTTGGAGCATACTTAAAGTTTAGTAGATACTGAAATATTTTGCTGAGTCCTTGCCTTTTTAGGGAAATACAAAGGCTGCTTTTTGGATTATTTTGGTTGTTTTGTTTTTTTTTTTTTTTTCCCAATAGGAGATCTATTTCTGCAGCCTCAGTGTCATGATACTGCTTTTCTCATTTTCAGGAGAGAGTTCACATTTATCTGGAAAGTAGCTAGCACTGTGACTAATGAGAAACATCTGAGAAATGCTGCTTTCTTATCACAGTAGAGCCAAAAAACCCAAACCAAAATAAACTAGCTCCTTTTTTGGGTAGGGAATATTCTCCTTTATAGGAATTGTTTAATATTTTCTATGCCAAATGGAGCCAGACAAAAAAAAAAAACCAAAACAGACCATTTTCTACTTTTCTGTGTATCTCATCATTTGTTATTTGTGAGACATTCAGTTAACTGCTGGTTTATATGACATGATATTGGTAAACCTACAGAATATAATTTAATTTATTCTAAGTAATCATTCAAAAATTGGTTCTAAAAATGGCATTAGAGCTACTTCATCTTTCCTTAATCAGTGATACAGTGTTCAAAATGTTTGAGTGATCAAAGCAGAGTTAGAAACACAAAACTGTCTGACTTCTAAGTTCAATCAAAAAGACACATATATAGATAGACCAGCAACAGAAATGTTTTATGAGCTGCTTAATAAATACAAATAATAAACATATAGAACCTAAGATACTTGTTAAAAGTGGAGATGGTTTAATATAATATTATATTTGTAAGCAATAGTTCAAGCAAAATTTAAAGAATGCTGACAATAAACATTTTCTTCATTAACCCATTTGATAAGTTGAGAGTGAGCTAATGGCACCTTTTAAAATAAGCAAGTAAAAAGCAAACAGATTTCATATGCATAGTCAGGGTAGCCACCACATCACCAGATTTAGAATTAATAGAAAAATAGAACTAATTAGAAAATCATTCTAATTTAGAAATTAGAGTATTTTACAATGGAAAACAGGTTATTTTAAAAGAACAAGGAAAAATATAGGGAAGCTACTAAACACTTCCTGATCACAGCAGGATCATACTTTACTGTTACCAGCCCACATGTTCTTATTGCCTCAGATCACTTCCTGCATCCTTCAGCTCAGACAAAGAACATCATTAAGCTGTTGCCATACCATTATGCTGCTCCAATTATTCTTTTAAAACTGAAGTTCCATGAGAGCACATCTTAAAATAACCTCCCTAGCCAACAGTGAGCCAACAGGGCCTTGCAGGCTTGGGTAGACCTAGACTCTGCTCCAGACGATGGCCAGACCTGCACAGCCTTGCCGTACTGTCTGAAAGACCTTCACTTCTCCCCAAGCCCAGGAAGAGTTTGCACATCATGGCTGAGCACGAGGAGGTCTCTGGGCTGCACGGGGAACAGGCAGGAGGAGGCACAGCCCCAGTGTACCTACGGCCCCAGCTCTCTGAAGGGTTGAGGACTCTCCCCTAGGCTCCTACATGTTCCGTTTTACTCCTGACGTAGCCTCTATAGAAGCTGTGCCTTTCATTGCACCAACATTGGCCTGATCTTCTCTGGCAGATTTGTAACCTCTTCTTATTAGTTAGGGAAACAGCAGTTTCAGTATTTTGAGTGGAAGCACTAAACAATTAACACAGAGGGAACTTCACTGATCTATACTCAGCATTATTTTCACATAGATATTCAGATATTTCTCATTATTCCAATTAAAAAAATGTATTTTTCTGTTGTATTCTTTTATTTACACCCCAAAACCACCTCTGTTCTCAAAGTAGCTAGTACTAAAAATAGATGAATTAGGAAAAGCTCAGTGAGCTGTGCTCTGTAGCCTTCAGTGCAAAACCAATGAGGTTCCTGCTGAGTTCAGCAGAGTCAGCCTACAAAACTTGTCCCCTGCTAGCCAGCTGTCCTCACAACATAGCCAAGAACAAAGACCACTCTTTGAAAAAGTCTCAGCTCTAGAAAATGTCCAAGATTTTGAAATAATTTCTAGTTTTGTTATACTTATTATTCAATTTTCATTTTTATAAAGCCCTGCCTTTTCCCCCACCCTAGGTTCAAACCGCTCTATCTCACAACCTGCATACATGGGCCTAAAGGCTTTTTCCTGAGCATAGCCTGAGGCCAGTGCTGTCTATACAGTTGACTGAAGTCAGTCAGAAGTTGTATGATTCCCATTTTTTTCAGTAACTGTATTTAATTTGTCTGGAAAACAACAAAGATTTTTATTTTATATCTTCTAGTCTCTGCTGCCATTGATTTGTCAGTAGAATGGAATGGAAAATGCTATCAAGCTCTGGCAGCCAAACTGCAGTGGTGATGAAAGGTTGCCCTGCTTTTACTCTTTATTGCACCACTCACTACCTTTCCACTGATGATTTGTCTGCACTATTATTTTTACTAGCTGTGGTGCAAAAGACGAGAAGACTCTTCTCAGGTCATAACTAGAGTGGAGACAAAAGCAATCCTTTTGCTTCCATCAAGGAGTTTCTATATTAAAAGGAACTGAGAAGGAAAATATCTTGTCTGGCTGTACAGCACTTAAATGATGTCCATGGTTATGGTTAAATTAAGCAAACTGAAAACAGGACAGTTAAAAGTTAGAGAGAGAGAAGAAAAAAAAAAGTCTATTCATCTTGTTCTTATCAAGATATTCTGTGCATAAACATTGGGACTATTCCTTCAGACTTGATCAATTTTCAATTGAAAAAAAGCTGATGTATCCTGAAACAGTTGTACAGCGTACACTTATGTATATCTTTCATATACCAGTAGCAATAGAGTTATGAAATCATTCATAGTTGCAAGTAGCCCGTGTCCATATGGATCAGTAGTAATCTCGCTGCCTAGAGCTTGAGCCAAAGCTGTTTTTTATTTCACTCTGCATCTCCTCCAAATTGGAGCCTCTTAGTGAGCAATTGAGGAATGCAACAAAGATGTACGTTTGGGATTGAATTTGTAGTCTAAAGTTGCTTCCAGCTGTGAAAAGGTCTTTGGCACTATATTTACGGGCTTTTGGGGAGCAGGCAGAAACATTGTGCTCAGTGTGAGAAGGAGGAAAGGTGAAAAAAGCGTGGCAAGTACAGGTATTAACACAGATCTCTCTTCTGTTTCACATGCTTGAAACCATGGGTCTATTGCCTGGGTATTTACTGATGCTGTGAAATAAAGATATAGGTATGTGCGTTTAAGGTCTGCTCGGCTAAAACAGATAAAGGATTCAATCTTTTCAGGATGAACTAATCGGAATTTTTACTCAGGAGAGCAATCCCGGTGAACTCTATGAGAGCAGAGCTACCACAACACTGTTGCTGTGATCAGACTTATGCAACAACAAGATTCCCATGTAAAATAGCTGATAGGACATGTGCCAAGCAGCAACTGATAGTGCTTAATGAAGACCACGTGTATTAGTAGGACTGAGCACAGGAAATTAAATATTCCCCCTGCTCTTCTAATGATGTCTAAAAGTAAGTTCTGTGCAAAGAAATACTTCTTTAGGAAACAGCTGACTGACTGGAATCCTTAAGAAAAAAGAGAAAGCTTTCCATTACTTTTTTGGTGGATCAGAGGCAGTCCTGGTTTCTGCTGCCTTTCCAGCTTTCTTAAAATCATTTTCCAGACATTCCCATGGTGCTCACATCAGGCCAATATCTAATAACTTTTTTTCCCCAACTGCTTATATTCTAACACAATATTGGTCAGTTCAAAGGGCATAAACCAATTCTTCTCCTAGCAAACACTCAGGACATATAGAGAAGCCTTCCTGCTTCTGACTAGAATGGAGGTCTGATAATGAATTGAGACAAAAGTCTCCAAATGCTAAAAAGTTTTCACGCTAAGATACTGATGCATATGGTTACGTAACAGAGCCTAATGCATACAGTTTGTAACATAAATAAATGAGCAGATTAGGTTCAGTAACACAGAAAATTGTTTGTCACTACACATAGTTAATTATCGAACAGAAGCTCAATATTTATTCTTGTAGAATTGTCTGCTGTCGCAAGTGAAATTTTAGGCATAGTCATAATTTTTTACTGTTATTATTTTAGTGCTCTGTCAACATAACTTGATTTTCTTGAGATGTGTCATTGCGCTACCAACCGTTAGATGGAATTATATGAGGGGAAAAAAGGAAGTTTTTCCCAACAGCTTGTTTATTAGACAACACATCAACTTTCAGTAGTAAATAAGACAACTTATTTTGGTTAAGCAAGGCCACGTACAATATTTGTAACCCTACCACCTGTGCAATTTTAGTATACCTGCTAATAAAGAGATCGTAAGGGAATCCCAAAGCTTGCGTAGCACATTCTTGTAAGTGCCATCTATCTCGCAATATCATTATCTGTATTAAGCTATCTGATATTTGTTGTCAGCCTTTCACACCAGATTCAAGCTTTGGCTCTATTTATTTCTAACAGGTCCAAGAATTGCATGTATGATCTGAGCCTAAATCAGGAGTAACATGGCTTTGCTCTTCAAACAAGTTTTATGGTCCTTTATACTTGTGTAATATAGACTTGTTTAACACTTTGCAGATAACATGAGACAATTGCTGTGAAAATACTATCTTATTACATGACTTTCCATAGGACAGAAAGCAATTTATTTTAATATCTGTTAAAAAGCTATTAACTGTCACAAAGAAAAGCTAAATCAAATATGGCAGTTTTCAATTTTCTGTTGCCAGCCTTTAGAAAAACAAATGGAAAAAAAAAGCCTGAATATTCGTGTAGAACACAGTGATGGTCAAACAAAACTACACAGAGCAGCACTCTCATCAAGTGATTCTCAAAGCAGTTTTGAGGCCACTCCATTCAGGTTCATGCACCAGCTTCAGTGTACATTGCTATGCAAAATTCCTAATAGCACTTGTGTTGTGCGAGCTTGATGCTAGCCCAAATAAATGGTTGCTCAAATGCATTATAGTTATTAATCTGATTTTAATTCCCTTCATTAAAAGGAGTTTCTGGCCCTTGCCTGATATCTTATCTTCTGCATTAGCTCCAGATCTGGTCAGGGAAGATATCCAGCTTTCTTTGTAGAAGTGAACCTTCAGAAGTTCGCACATTTGCTCTTTGCTGGACAAATCACTATTTACTTATTAGTTTCAAAAAAAGACATTTAATAAGGAATGGTTTGTCTTGGTGAAATACTTTTTCAAAAACTAGTGTTTTCTTAAGAAAGGAAATATTTTTGTCCAAACTTCTGTCACTGAGTGTGGACAGCCCCTCCCACTAACAGAAGGACCTTTTTAGGCTGTTGCTGCTACGTATGACCAGCTGTTGTGGAACTGTTTACCAACATGATTCCTGGGTGGATCCTAGAGGAATTTCTTCAGAAAGATTTATGGAATATGTTCCAAGACTTTGGGAGCCTGGAAAGTGGGCAAGGCTGGAATAAACAAAGTCCCAGCTTTCCTGGGTATGATCTTGTAGCCTACCCTCATATTTTTACAAGGTTCTAAAAGCAAAAAAGGATGCAATAGGAAACATGATCATAAAAGAACATATTTAGTTCAAAATGTGGACACTTCCAAAGGAAGGCTAAAAAAAAAAAAATGCCTTTTTAAATTTCATTTCTTTAAACATTTTTTCAATTCAAGTACAGCAACTGTTTTAATGTTTTGAAGATACTATGGAGATGACAATAATTTGCTGTGGGAAAAAATCCACATTTTCAGCAAAATAAAGGCTTCTATGACCATTTTGCTAGCATTTGCATATGATTTTAACTAGAATGGTAAAAGAATGCCTACAGAAACTTTTTTGTTGTTGATGATGCTGTCTCAAAAACTATGGTGGGGCAGGATCTGCCCTCATGTCCTGCCTAGTGTTGAGCTGCCTAAGGTCCAAGTCTGATCACTCAGCCTTGCCAACATTTTAGTTGATGCTTTACCCTCTACAGAAGTTTCTCCTGAAATGCTGATCAGCTGGGCTGGCTGCAGGTACAGCTGCAACAGGAGAAAAGGAAGGAGAACATGTGCCTGCGTATGCATCACTGCAAAGCCCAGCAGATCAGTGTTAGCCTACCTCAGCCAGCATTTGCAGCTGAGGCCATGATTTCCCACTGAAGAGTTAAAATACAGGCACTAAATTCCCTCTGATGATAGTAAAGGGAAGTATAAGGTAAAGAGGCAGACTATATAAGTGAGGTCAATATACCTTACACTTCATTGGCAAGATCTCTGAAAGCTTATTGCCAGAGGAAAGCTAGTCAGACAGCAGGAAACCACAGAGCTACCTAAAATTCACCTCTGGCGTGTTATTTGTACACTGACTCCATTAATTAAAAAGACAACCCTGCCTCTAGCAGGATTTAGTGCTCAGCATTAAAACAGGAATGTCTCCGATTATACCTATTTACAACAAGGAAAATTAGTGTCACAAGTAGTTCAAGAAAGGAATATATTAAAAAAAAAAAGAAGAAAAAATAAAATGTGCTTTACTCTCACGAAATTACATCCTGAGATCATCTAGAATTCTCACAACAAACCGACAACCTTACACCAACACTAACTTCTCATATTCTTCCATATGATCTACAGAATGAACACCAGTAAGTTTTAAGAAAAAAACAAATGCAATAATTCCTAGAATTATAATTAGAAGACACAATCATCATCCTGCAAATTTATACTTCTTTCTTGTTTAATAATAACATAGCCTGTACAGCAAGTACCGTTTCTTCTCCAAAGTCCCTGTTTCCTGACAGGGCAAGATAACTTTAGGAGCAGTTTTGAACACAGTTTTCTGCTTTACAGATGAACTACTCTGAATTTCTGTGGGTTTTATATCTTTTAAGCAAGCAGACCTTGCTTGAATATGAAACCTTTAACTTAATGGTGCTAATCTAATTAACAAGGCTTCCTAAAGGTGTATTTTCAATGATGTTTCAGACTAAGGTGGCCTGTTTGAAAGCGAGCCTAGAAGAGAGCTTGTCATTACTTTTTTCTAAGTAACTCTTAAATGTAACCACCAGCATCCCTGACTCTTGCCTAAAAATGACTTTGCCCGTACAGCTGAATGGAAAGTACTATTCACTAACTACAGCTTGCAGATGCTTTCTTTGTGGTTTCACAGTTTGGTCACATAAGGCAAACCTTCTAATTTTTATTTTTACAGCTGTTTAACTGGGACGGTCCCCACTCTGGTATTTATTTGTGGTGTTTGTTTACACAGAAGGCTTTTAGGTTTGCTAAGGAAGCATTTTGTTGGTTGGAGGGGCCAGGTAAAGTGTTTGTGCAGCTGGTCACCAGGTAACCCTCCCAAACACTGCTGGAGATCAGTGGCATCAAGCGCACGGATCAGAAATGGTGCTCTCCCTGGGACTGAGCATTGTAGCACAAGCTCAGATGTTTGCTCAACTTTTTTGATGTCAGGCAGAATCATAATTCTACTTTGAAAAGATAAAAACTATGAAGTGGCAATTAGCTCTCTTCACTAAGCACATTTTAAGCAGAAGAAAATTAAATGTTTTATTGCTGAGTGTGTCTGGGGAAAATCACGAAGGTTTATTAATAAAATTTCAGAGTACGGTTGATCACATGCAGCCAAAAATCCCAAGTCAGATGGCAAATATCAAGAGGTTTAAAAAAATAAATAAATTTTAAAAATCACATTAATTCTCAAATAATGAATTAGAAACACTTTGCTATGATTTTAAATACTTTAGTCTTAAACTGCATCATGCTTTTGAGGTTTTTCTCTGACTGACTGAGGCAGCTAGGAACATGGGCCTGATTCTCAGGACAAAATTTGTCTCCTGTCCCCAAGATTAGACACACTTTGTGTGTAATTAGCAGCCAGCTCCGTCTGAAGTGTGAGGTCCTACTGCACAGCACAGCTTGCTGGTGCTGGCAGAGCTGGGAGCTGGAGGAGCCCTTCTGGAAGGCATTACTCTAGCCCAAGTACCACTGGCTAAAGATAAAGATCTCTGAAGCTGTCAATTCTGCAAACCTACATGGAGCACTAAAAAGAGAAGGTTTGAAGTTTATACCAAAGTGTTATAAAATATCCAGGAAAAAAAGTATACCAATTACTGAAGACATTTGAATAGGCAGTTTAATCTGGTTATGACCCTTTACAGCTCTGGGCATTTTTGGATCTGGACTGTACTAAAACTTGAGAGAAACTCAGTCGTGTAATATTAAACTCTCTCTCCCACTACCTCCATTATGAAATTCCTTTTGAATATTTGCTTTAATTCTTGTCTGAATAGATTTAAATGACTTCAAAAGCTGAGAAGTGAGCTCATTTGGAAAGGACAAGTTTCACCCATCCTGGTTTTAAAACTTACCACATGTACCTTACGTGTAATTTCAGAAGCAGTGCTGCCTATCAGCTGAGGCTGCCTCTAAAAGTTATTCAATATTAGCACTTCTTCCTGTAAATTTGAGATGAAGGAATGTCTAAAAAAAAGAGGAAGACCAACCAGGTGCATGTATTTGGAGGTGGATATATATCATGCAAATGGGTACACACACATTTCTCACTGCTGATACAGAAAAACAGCTACTGTTTGAAATGTGCAGATGAACATCACCCTTAAGCTACACATGGTATATATAAAATGGGGTTATGTGGTTTCATTTAATTTGCATGCTGTCTAGGATGAATCTTATCTCCCAAAAGTGGGGTTGTTACAAGACTACACTGTCAGGGATTCCCCAGTGCCTGATTTCTCCTAAGCATTTCTCATGGTGTGTTTTAGATCTTTGACTGAGGAAGAAAAGCAGCAAGTTAATGAAGACCAGAAGAGATGTTAGGATGATGCTGTGGGAGGACAGCTGTAGACTTTTTCTTTGGCACTTACTTGTTACTTGCTTGTGAAGATTTTTGGGTGGGTTGATTGTTTTAAAGGCAAAAAATGCTACATAAGTTGGACTTAATCAGAGATATAAAACCCCCAATCATATATGTTCATGAGTGCTTTAAAAATAATCTATAATGTAAATATAAAATTCTTTTTATTTCCTCCATTGAGCCTGTTAGAAGACACCCCAAGAATGACTTGGGGTGGGGGGAAGGGGTATGTTGGTCACTTCTAAGTAGATTGGAAACTGGTCAAGCAATGGGCTTATTTGGAACCACAGGGAAGAAAAATAAGTTAAAATAATATTTCTTTTTGCACCTTAGGATGACCAAGAAATATCAAGACATTACAATACGCATTTATCAGGGCTCCTTTTTTTAACTTTTACATAATTCTGCATTTTGTTGTGCTTAATATATTTACATTTTGTGCCACATCTGCAGGATTTCTAGTCACCCCTCTCTGAAGTATGAATTGCCATAATCACACTGCAGTTCTGCATTAAGTGCAAGACAGTGATTCTGCATATGGAGTATTGACTTAGAACAGTGTTTGTCTTGTATGAAATACACCCTACAGAACATGTGTGTGTGCATTCCCCTAAAGCAATGCAAGAGCAGAAAGTCCCTGTCCCTGTGTGACGTTAGTCACGCCCCTCACAACCTGGATGGTGAATGCTATTTGGTATAAATTTCTGTTTTCTTTTACCTGGATCAATCATTGTGAGCATTTTTCCATTTTACCTTAGTCACCTTCTGTGCTTTCATCCAGATATAACTTCAAATAATGGTTTCCACCAGGGATTTTTTTCCTTTTCCTTTTCAATGTAGAGACAGAAGTTAAACAAGAAAAAAAAAGGGTTCTGAGCAAATCAATGAAGCTGAGGTTAGTAGCTTTTAAAAAACAGTCCCCCTGTAGTATCGATACTAGAGGGTAATGGTAACTTACCAATTTGTTTTCATTCCCATAGAAACTATTCTAGTACCATGGTAGCAAAACTAAACAAACATAAATACTATCTTTCCTTGTGGTCCCAATTAATAAACAGCTACAGTAGCAGTTCCCCAGCTATTGTTCACAAAGACACTCTACAGTAAATAGATTCTCAGTGTGCCTTCCAGAACATGAAAGCAGTTGCAATGCTTAATAAATAATCTGTGATTATATATACATAATTGACTTTATTTAGCAATATAGGTATGTGTAACTGTAAGTAGCATATGTCAATGAAACAGCGTTTTAAGTAAGACAGGTTTGGTGAACTTACTGGCACGGATTATCAATTTGTTTGACAGTCTGAAACACTAGAGCTATTTTCCACGTTTGTAGCATCTGTCAGAAGCATATTATGTGATTAACTTACGATTGCAAGGAAAAGAGATGCCTTTAAAAATTATTATTCTAGTGGAAATCCATCTCAGAGCTCCTGTAGGCACTTAGCTCTTTTCTTGATCTGTTTCACAATGTTATATACACTTATTATTTACCCACAGCTCAATTTCTGTTTTGTAGTTTGATCATGTCAAATCTTAATTTTCTAATACAAATACACCCCGCTACTATCTGCCAAATGAGATTTCCAGTATACGTGTCCTAAAAGCTTTGCAAGCAGATAGTGCTCCTGCCTCGGGAGCACTACTATCTAGTGACCAGCTGAGGACCGTCCACCCTGCTGTGACCAAGCCTTGGGCTACTCTTAGTACCCAAACTGTGTCTCAACCAAGAGGTTGAGACTCACCAGGGGCTGCATCACCCTTCTCAAAGGACTTGGATTAGCACTGCCAACTTTAGGTAGCTGTCAGCATATTACAGATGCAGCTCACCTCACATGCGTGTCTTGCACAGGATTCTGACCAGACAACTTGCTTTTCAAACAAAGAGGAAGACACCCCACAATTCTTCAGAGAAGCAGTTTGAATGTAATAATTTTCTCTCTCACCTCTGTTTCCCTTAGAGATCCCGTGAGCCTGGCTGCGTTCAAAAGAACAGGGATACACCCTGTTTTAGGAGGCTCCTGGAATACCTACACCATGAAATAGTAAAATTGGCTTCCAGAGCTGGGAGGCTCTTGCCCTTCTGTCGTTCCAGTCCACCATCACCCAGGCCTGCTCAGCATCTCAAAGCAAGCACAGACCTCACTGAGCAACCTTGTTGATTGGTGATGTCTTCCCATACACACCTTTTTTCCAAGGTAAAAGCTTTCCTATTCTTTAACTTGATTTGATTTCAGGGGTAGTCATTAGCTCAGTGTCATCAGTTTTCTGCCTTTGGCCTTTAGTATTCCATCATGGAGGTAAAACTAGAGAAGTGAGAGCTGAATATTCATAGTGGAGTGTGGAATCTCATTGAAACACATGCAGAGACCTCACAGGCTCAGACAGATTTACAGTCACTGAGGAAAATAGTTCCTAACCCATGCAAGGAAAAGGGCAGAGAAGACTAGCTACAGTACGTAAGTGCAGGTTGGTGTCTGCAATGTTTTGAACAGGACAGCTGAAGCTACACAAACACATCGGCCCTGACCCCAGGCTTGTTTGGGCTGGAGGTCTAACATAAAAGCTGTTCTCAGCTCTAATCAGCTCCTCCTTGGCTTTGGGCTTGACCAGAGTTTTCATGACCTTATTTCATCTGGAAAACACTTTGAGCTC
>JANHFX010018011.1:9003-21667 GCA_027560015.1 Chloroceryle amazona | reverse complement strand
CTCCAGAGCAGGAGACTCCACAACCTCTCTGGGCAGCCTGGGCCAGGCTCTGTCACTCTCACAGGGAAGAAGTTTTTGCTCATGTTGAGGTGGAACCGCCTGTGTTTCACCTTGTTGCCATTACCTCTTGTCCTATCCCAGGGCACCACTGAAAAGAGACTGAATCCAGCACGAATGAAATGTACATCGTGCTTCTGGTCTTTCAGCACTTGTTTTAAAAAATCAACCTACAAATTAAGTCTGGAATCTTCAGGGCAGATTTGCTGTTGAGGTTGTGGGAGAATGACCTGTATCCAAGGGAGTTAAAGAGGTCACTGAAATTGGAGACTCTTCTCCCCTACAAGGGATGGAAGAGTACGAGAAGACTGACTGATGGAAGTGGAAACTTCTGATCCTAATCAGAGGGAGAATGAGGGCAGGGTGATCTGACCTGAACATGTGTGCTGAGGAAGGAAGGCAGCTTCCACCAGGATGAAAGAAAAAGAAGGAGGAACCCTGCAGTTGTGCTTCCCATGAGCCTCATCCGTCATTGAGATCTATTTTTTCACCTATATTATCAAGGCCTGATGAGGCTCTGAGCAGCCTGACCTAGTTCGAGATGCTTATTGCAGGGGAGTTGGACTAGATGACCTTTAGAGGTTCCTTCAAACCCAATACATTCTACGATTCTATGATTATATTCATAGAATCCCAGAATCCCAGCATGGTCGGGGTTGGAAGGGACCTCTGGAGACTATCTAGTCCAAGCCCTCTGCTAAAGTAGGGTCACCAGAGCAGGTTGCAATTTAACCCTCTTAGTTATAAACTTAAAATCTAATACTGCTGACTATAGGAGAGATTATTCCTTGCAACACTCTCTCTATAAACACATCTCACAAGTTTTGCTGTTCCTGGTGGGAAATGTTTTCCCCAACACACTGCAATGTCTCCTTCAGCCAGTCACACTGGCAATGGCTGTTCTCCCACTGGAGGGACAACAAGATTATTTATTAGCCCTGTCACTGACTGGATAATACTGGTACCATGCAGTACTTTTCATTCTGAATTTTCCTATAACATATTAAGCCAATATTTTTCGATATCCTCCTCATTTCTGTACTTGAGGAGCTATACAGAGGATGTATGACCAGAATTTATTGATTTATTTACATATCATCCATATTTTTCTGATGAATTCCATTAAGATCTCAAAATATTGTGGAGATTGTGAGTCAATATTTTTGCTGTTCCAGTTAGACTTACTGCATTGGTAAAATACCATCTTTTGTAATGAAAAAATATTTTCCACATTGGCAAATGTTGTTATTCTACATGTAGAAGGACAGAAAGTCTGTAGGTTTGAAAGGATGTCAACCTTCCATTAAAGAAATTATTATTAGGGTACTCTCTGTGCCGTATAAAGTAGCAGCACATATTGCATGTGAGTGCAATAAAATTGTGTGCTGACTTAAAGATGGACTGCTGCAATATTTTAATCCTCTCTTTATTTGTTAATTTTCAGGTGGTCCCTGGTAGAGTCCTCGAAATACAGAGGAGCTTTCGAATGGGAAAGCCCTTGAAGAATGACAGGTAGCGGGGAACCCGGAGAGGAGAAATGTTTATTACTGTGTGATTTCTGTCAGTAAACTGGTAGCTCATGTAATTTTTTTCCTTGTAATTCCTCCAAATTGTCCTGCATTTGGAGCCTCGAGGGGAGCGAGATCCTCCTCCTCCTCCTCGCTCCTTCATGGCACATGTGGCAGAAGGCACTGCTATCTTATTTTCAGTGATATCTCACCGGAGAACCAATTTAAGTAATTTCAGGAAAGAAAACCTCTGGGACTGTGTCCATGACAGTACCGTTTTTCAGCTGATGATAAAAGTTTTTCATTTTAAAACTGCAACAGCTTTACAACATTTTGTTAGAGGCTTTGAAATAAGAGATGCTGCTGCTTGCCAGTAACCGTGCGCCAGACCTTGTAATTCTTTCACAGCCATAGGAAAGAAATGTTCGAGAAGCTCAACTTCCATTCCCAAAAGGTTCCTTTTGTATGTGGGTAGCAGCAATCTTTCACTTCAAAATTCATACTTCTGATATCTTTGAAGTTACAGCTAATTTTCTACAGATTCTTTACTAGGCGTTTTTGGATGTACTTGCTGGTGGTGAAAGTCCTCATGGGATAAAGAGACATTATAAGAAATATTAAAAAAAAATATAAAGAAAAAAAAAAGGATAATACTTTTAAGATTAAATAAGTTGAACACCAAAAGAATAAGTCTGTTATCTTTGGAACGAATCAAGATGCAGTCTCAAACAACTAATCCCCTGTACTTCCTTGAAAAAGATATCAAGGCTAAAGCAAAGTTTTCTGTTTTTTACACAAAGAAAAAAAAAAAATCCCATATTTTGCTAGTAGGCACCTTTTTGAGGTTAACAAAGACCTGAAACAATTTAAATGCATTACAGCTATGCATATTCATAAAGATATGCTGAACAGATAACACAGCAAATGATTTAATTGAAAAATCAGCCAGTGTGAATATTTTTTCCTGTGAATCATGGAAATGCGACAAGATCTGTTCATTAACATAATCTCATTTATTTGACATTACTCTTGTCACTTAATATAATCTTCATACAAAGAGCAAAAAATGAAAATTACCAAAAAGCAAAGAGAAAAAAATAAATAAAGAGGAAAGGAAAGAATGCCCCTGGAAGATGTAAAAGAATGTAACTTACTTTAATGACTAATATGAAAAAAAGAAATATAATGAATGAGAAAACAAGCAAACAAAATGCAGAGAGAAAGAAAAGAGAAAATGGGGAGGAAAAAAGCCCAGAACATTCAATAAAAAACCACTTTTAAGAGACAGGTAAGAGTTTCACAGCACACCAATCTATTCTGGGGGTCAGATCCTTCACCAGCTTTTGGCCTTGAATTTTTTTTTTCCTTTTACATCGTACTTTTCTATCATTTTCTTTTAGACAGAAAGAGAATGAAGATCCTCAGTGAGTGTGAACCAGCCCAGTCACACTACTGGTACCTGCAGAAGATCTGTCCCTAACAATGTGAAATGGATCAAAACAGATGAACTCTTCTGTCCTCTTTACAGCCATTAAACACCATCTGGGGTGAGGGATGTATGAAAAAGACATTTGCATGCCCATTAAGTACTATTTCTCATCACATATATGTTTCTGAAGTTCTCTATACTTTCAATTAGCTATAGGATGGTTTATATGGGTCATACAATACCTTGGGTTGGAAGAGACCTTAAAGATCATCTGGTTCCAGCCCCCCTGCCATGGGCTGGGACACCTCCCACTAGAGCAGGCTGCTCAAAGCCCCGTCCAACCTGGGCTTGAACACATCCAGGGATGGAGCATCCACAGCTTCTCTGGGCAACCTGGGCCAGCATCTTACCACCCTCATCATGAAGAGCTTCTTCCTAGTCAATTGAAGTCAAATAAAGATCAATCAAATTAAGTTAAATAAAGATCTTTCTTTTGCTTTATTAAACCTTACATGTGAAATTCCCCTTGAAAATTAAAAAAGAAATGTAGCAAAACTGTAGGAATTAAAAAATGATTTTTTGGATCTATATTCAGAACAGGAAAAGATGATTCAGACATACATGTAGGTATCACACCTGTGCACTGCCTACATTGGTGTACACAAATTCTGTTCAAAATCGACAGCTTTTGGCCAGCATTCAATGACTGATCTTCCTTCCTGGCCATCATTTCAGGACCCTATCTGCTAATTAAATTAAAAAGGAACAGTCAAGAAAAACGCTCAGGAATGAAAAACTCCAGCCCTCTCCTATACGTTGTTTATGATCCTCATAAAACACTTGTGTGTTAGGTGTAATTTAAACCGTGAGCTCCTGATAAAGAACCGTCCGTAGTTATGATGTTGTATAAATAACAAAGTGGAAATAATGCAATTTATCAAATGCTCAAGGCTGAAAACTCATTTAGTCCTAAATTATTTGAGTTGTTAGGACCATAGATATTTAAATGTGAGATAAATGCTTATAAAGTCAGTTGTTAATAGACACTATTAACTAAAATTTATATTAGTAATTGTAGATATTATTAACTGGGTGAACTGATAAAAAAGAAAAGCCTAATTGGAAAATGGAGATTAACTTCATTATAGAGAACATAACGGTATAACATATCTTGTTTGACTTCTCAAAGTAACTAGACTTCAGAGCCAAGTTGTCAGAAATGAATGTGTTCTTCACAAGTCAGAGTCTGCACTTGCAGCCACGTTGTACTGCTGAGGAACGCCCGCACATCTACAGAAGGAAAAATGGAAAGGAAGGATAAATGGACATTTGGAATGTCCATTGGAATGGAAAGGAAAGTTAAATGCAAAGAATCCTCCTGGAATGCAGTCGAGAGACACATGTAGAAATCCCATTTTCAGTGCCATTGGAGGTGGAAAGGGAGGGAAGGATGGATGGATGGATGGATGGATGCTATGCTTTCAAATTCTATGGGAGTGTGAGGCTAAAAATCTAAAAATAAGCAAAGCTGAATTAAAAAATATTAAAGAATAATGAAATAGAACCCCTGCACTACAGTCTGGCAAAGAGAATCCACCAAAAGGACATGAATTTGAGGACTTATTTTACAAATACTTGCTAAAGAACTGATCACCTAAACTGATAGGCAATTTTTCATGAATGTGTAGTGTGATACAGTGTTCTTTTAAAACGCATCCAAGCAACGTGCAACAAACTGTGAGAGCTTTACGAATGCTCCCTGCAAAGTCCCACTCATCACAAAGCCTGAGAAATAACCTCAGGAGAGATGTTAGAATGAGCAGGCAGAGGAAAAAATAAAGAGTTATTTCTTTATTTTCTTATTTTCCCAAGTGGAGGTTAAAAATCAGGAAATGTTTACAGTATTTGCCCTGTCAATGACAAAATTCTCATAAAAGCAAAGAGCAACCCACTGATAAACTACAGAGCTTTTTATTTCACTGTATTTTCAGTCCATTTAAGCAGAATCTTGTAATTGTATGTTCTGTTTTTACCAGATTAAAAACCGGTTTCAATAAGGACTGTTTGAAAGCTGCTTTCATAGTCCCAATGTTAAGATCTTTTACTTTATTTTATGACTACGATTCTACTGTTCACGTTTTATATTCTCCCTGTGAGACCACCACAGATGAAATAGGATTAAAGACTGAACTTTAGGAAGTCTATCTGCCCTGTTTAAACAGAGATGTTAATGTAACATAACATCTCAGAGCAGTATTTAATCATCCAAAGGAAGGAGAGACCGTTTTCACAGAGATGTAAAATCTTATTTTTAGCAAATTAGGAAAGTGTCCACTTTTCAGGGTCATTACTCACAACTGTGACAAGACATTGCTCAGTGCTGGTGCCTACTTGATCTAGAAATAAAAATGAAGAATGCTTGATCATTAGAGGTCCTTATGCTATTTGATTATCGAATACTGAGGCAGTTAGTTTTATAAAAGTACTATGAATGGCAATAGTCATCTGTATTAGTCAGCTCCAGCCTTATCTCTGAAGTTTACCAGGCCAGGTGGCTTTAACTGTGGGCAGGTGGAGCTGGTTTAAACTCATGGGAATCAAAAAAAAAAGCAGCTACCCCAAGCTAATGCTTTTCCATCAGCTTGTGATTACTAGAGTGAAAACAAAGAATCATCGAGTCATAGAATCATAGAAGGGCTTGGGTTGGAAGGGACCTGAAAGGGTATCTAGTTCCAACTACCCAGTCATGGGCAGGGACACCTCCCCAAAGACCAGGTTGTTCAAAACCTCATTCAGCCTGGTAGTAAACATTTCCACAGGTCTCCATTTGGACACTGAGGCACTGATCACAACTCTCTGAGAGCAGCCATCTAGCCAATTCCATCCACCACATGAATATATTCATTGAGTTGATTGAGATATTCTGGCCAAATGCTCTCATTTTATATATAAACCTTTCTCACCTGAAAAGCTTCTTTCTACAACCTTAATGCTGGTTGAAAGGATTAGAGAACGCCGGGTTGGAAAGTACCTCAAGGGTCACCTGGTCCAACTTTTATTGGCAAAAGTATGGAAAAGCTTTTCCTATAGGGGGAAAAATATTTTTTATTTCTTGAAAAGGTTGCCCCTGGTTTCTAAAGTTTGACCAGTTTGATTGTACATGTTGAGGAATGTAACTTGCACTGCAGAGATGGAGTTGAGTCTACTTAAAGACCTCAGGAGTTGAATGACAGAACTGGAGTTTGCAGGTAGGCCAAAAAATATACCCCAAATGGCATGTGTCATTGTGTGTAACCTTATTAGTAAGCAAATCACAGCTGAGGTGGGTGACAAAACTGTCCACTTTTAAGAATTGCACACACCTCCATCGGCAGCTGGTGGAGCAGCTCCCTGTTGGGTGCAGCTGTTTATGGTGACTTCACGCTATAGAAAAAGATGGGTTGCCTTGGACTACCTGTGTGACCTAATTTGCACATATTATAAAATGAGATGAATTATCTTCCCTTCACTGATCACTGAAGGAGACTAGATGAAAACATCAGACTAAATATTTACTGTTTGAATTATTTGAGGTGGGTGAGATAGATCCCAGCCAAAGTGTTGTGACAGAAGTGGTGAGAAGGGTCCTAGCTCATCCTCTCACATCCGAGTTGCTGCTGTAAATTCCAGTAAATTCCCTGTAAGGAGCACATTTAGCCCTTGATAGGAGAATATGGGGGTCTAGAATCCACACTCCATCCCATAATGGATGCAGTATTTTTTTAATGCATTATAATGGACGAAGCACTTCGATAAATATTCACAGCTTTCTGTGCTGCTCAGTGGACCACTGCAGTGCTGGAGCCTGAGCACTAAGAAACAGCTCTGGCTTCATTTTTTATCTGTTTATATATTCCAGAGAGCTGACCTGCTTTTCTTTCTATCTCCTCTTGCTCATCAAAACCTCAATGTATTTGCAGAGCCAAATTCACCACCTCTGCACCCGTGTAATCCATTACACTAGAGTAAACCAGTTTAAAGGGAAAACTGGGACCATGACCCCCCCCCAAATTGCAATACTTTGCACTCTCTTTGCAGGGTTCCAAACACAGAAGGTGAAACTGAGAAATAGGACAATTATTATTTTCACCTCAGGCTGCTGCTTTCTTGATACGTAACCCAAGCTCATGTTTAGCCAGGTCTGCTCATAGCTGGGAAGGCAATCACTCAGCAATGTACAGTTCTTTCTCATCTAGCCTTAGGGCTCATAGAGCAAGGACTTGGTCTTGTCCATCATGATTCCCAGCATGCAGCCAGCAGGGATATGCCTGGTCAGAAGACTCTGTGGTCTGTAAGTTACTGCTGCCCTGTTATGAGCAAATATGGTAGTTTAATTTGTATTTTCATGGGTGACCTGTAGGGCAACAGCTTCAAAAGGTGACAGCCTTGCATGGGAAATGATCACAGAATGGTTTGGGTTGGAAGGGACCTTTCAAGGTCATCTGGTCCAACCCCCTGCAGGGAGCAGGGCCATCTGCAACCAGAGCAGGGTGCTCAGAGCCCCGGGCAACCTCCCCTGGGATAGTGCCAGGGATGGGGCAGCCACCACCTCTCTGGGCACCCTGGCCTCAGCATCAAAAATTTCTTCCTTGTCCCTAGTCTACATCCATCCACTTTCACTTTAAAACCAATACTCTGTGTCTTCTTGCTGGAGAAGTCTGTCCCCATCTTTCTTATAAGGGCCCTTTAAGTACTGAAAAGCTATAGTAAGGTCTCCCTGGAGCCTTCTCTTCTCCATCCTTTCCTCCTTGGAGAGGAGTTCCAGCCCTCTGACCACTTCTGTGGCCCCCTCTGGACATGCTCCAACAGGTCCATCTCTTTCTTGTACCCAGGAGTCCAGAGCTGATGTTGGGCATTGAAGTCCACTGTAAATCAGAGTAAATCACTATATATCACCATATTTGTGCAATTTCTTGAATCCTCATTTCTGCCAGGTACACAACCCAGTGAGTAAGAAGTTGTTTCTGCAACAACTTACCAGAAACCTTCCACATGGTGCAGCGAAAGCCCAATAAAGTCCTGCGTGGGTCCAGGATCTCACTCTCATGTTTATCATTACTCCTTAGTACATTCTTCAGCCAATTACTTGTACTCATAATTGCATTTCTACGTAATCCATTTTGATTCATTTGTCAAACACAATTTTGAGACACGCCGTGTCAAATGCTTTAGTAAATTCTAGATGCTTTAATGTACTTCCTTCCTTTCTTCCACTAATTTGGAATTTAATTAAAAAAGTAATCATTTTTGCTTGGCATGATTTGTTCTTTACATACCCATGTAAGCGATACTATATTTTAAATTAAATACAACAGTGAACCTCACACAGCCTCAGATGTTTTCTCTGAGGAAGCCTGACATTCCAGTCAACTCTATTTGTTTTGAGAGTAAAAATATATTACATCCTAAAAGCCCCCCGATATTATTTCCATTTTTGTGCCTTCCTGGTGCATTTCTATCACGCAGCCCATTTTCCAAGCCAAAGAGCAAAACAACATGTCATTATCACATCATTTTTTTATACAGTTGTAGCTTTTTACATGACATGGACCAAATATATCACAGATCTATATAGAGTGAGATCAGGGATTTTTTTTATTTATCATGAGTGAATGCCTGTTTTATTGTTAAATTTGACATGCTGGTTGCAAAAATCTCTCCCCAGCAGATCTTTTAAGTTTATACATATATATTTATCTCATAGAATTTTCAATTACCTGTAGGTTTAGTTAAAGCATTAGCAGCTGCAGAGGTGCCTGGTCTCTAGTCTGTGTAGTCTACACAGGCTGTCTAGTTAAGGAGAAGGATGGGCACCATTCGGAGGTGATTTATCCCATCCTGATATACAGGAGATAAATGGGATGAGTGCTTTCTGCAGCTACCTTCTTTCTCCACTGGCCACGAGGTGTCCTAGATAGCCACCTTCAACCAGGCTCCAACTCTTTACAAGTGGAGAAGTTCTCCAGAATGTTGTAACCTAATAAAAATATAAACTACAATACCAATAATCTGAATTGCACTTTGAAAACTGCCAAACCTGAGGACAACATCCAGTACCATGCTGGCTTTTGCTTCCCTGAAAGTATCTACTGAAAATGGAATAGCTGTAAAGGTGAATTGCACTCACATTGTTTCATTTCTCCAGGACCTAATTTTAACACTTTTGTTTAATTTCATCCTGAAATTAAAACATTAGCAGTTAATTTGTCACGGAAGACATTCTTTATGCATGGTATCTCCAATCTGTGTCAAAATAACTTCCAGGAGATACTAACAGCCATCTTAGAAGTCCAAAGAATGAAAAGACACGTGTTACTTGTTAGAACTCCTGCATCTTTATCACGCAGAAGGGAAACAGTATCATGAAGCAAGGGAAGGTCTAGTAAATCACTTCATAGATACCAGTTCATATTTACTTGTAATTATAATTCACAGGAGCACATTCCTGCAATCAAGAGACAGGGATGCACAGCATGAAAAAACATTTAGCACAGAGCAGACTGCATGAATAATTGCCTGTCAGAGCAGCTTATTAAAGGGAAACTACAATTTTACAAGACAATTCTTGTATCTGCTTGTATTGGGTTTATGTAGCAAGGTGAGGTGGTGGTGTTGGTGGGGCTACAGAGGTGGCTTCTGTGAGAAGCTGCTAGAAGGTTCCCCTGTGTCTGATGGAGCCAATGCCAGCTCCTAGATGGACCTGCCGTTGGCCAAGGCTGAGCCCATCAGTGACAGAAGTGATGCCTCTGGGATTACAGGGTTAAGAAGGGGGAAAAACGCCCTGCACGATGGCAACCAAGGAGAGGAGGGAGAATATGCGAGAGACAACTTTGTGGATACTACGTGAAGAAGGAGGTGCCGGAGGAGAGATTGCCCTACAGCTTATAGTGAACACCGTGGTAAGGGAGGTTGTCCCCTGCAGCCCACGGAGGTTAATGGTGGAGCAGATATCCACCTGCAGCCCATGGAGGACTTGATGCTGGAGCAGGTGGATGACCAAAGGATGCTGTGACCCCACAGGAAAACCACGCTGGAGCAGGATCCTGGTGGGACCTGTGGCCATGTGCAGGGAGGAGCCCAAGCTGAAGATGGTTTGCTGGCAGGACTTATGACCCCTTGGGGGATCCACATGAGAGCAGTCTGTCCCTTTAGGACTACACCCTGTGGTATGGAGTTTGTGAAGAATCATAGGATCATTGAATCAGTTCTGGTTGGACTTTCAAGATCAAGTCCAACTGTTAACCCAGCACTGACAGATCACCACTAAACCATGGCCATCAGCAGAACAGCAGACCGTGGGATGGACTCATGTTGGAGAAGTTCATGGAGGACTATCTCCCATGGAACAGATCCCACACTGGAGCAGGGGAAGAGTGTGAGGAGTCCTACCCCTGAGAAGGAAGGAGCAGTAGAGATAGTGTGTGATGAACTGACCACAGCCCCTATTTCCTATTCCTCTGCACGGCTGCAGGGGAGGAAGTAGAAAAATTGGGGAGTAAAGTTGAGAGATGGGGAGAAGGTGTTTTAGGATTTGGTTTTACTTTCTCATTACCCTTCTCTGATTTGGTTGGCATTTAAATTAATTTTCCCTAAATCAAATCTGGTTTGCCCGTGATGGTAACTGGTGAGTGATCTCTCCCTGTCCTTATCTTGAACCATGAGCCTTTCGTTGTATTTTCTCTCCTGTATCCAGCTGTGGAGGGAAGTGATAGAGCAGATTTGGTGGGCACTTGGTGTCCAGCGAAGGTCAACCCACCACACTGCTTGTCTAATCTAGAGACAGATTGCTATATAAATACAAAAAGTTCAAGAAAAAAAATAATATTTCTTTCTCTGAAGTTGAACTAAACGTTCAGGTTTTAAAGCACTGAGAGAACAATCAAAAAGTGACAATTTTGATACTCGCTTAAACACAGACCTTTCTAAATTGGGAAGTTAATCCTCTGCATTTGAAGGCAGCGGTGGTACTCGCAGGCAGTGAGATGAAGGGGGGTGGCAGTGTGGCTATGGAAACCATCCTCCCTTATGTAAGCAAAGGTATCTGCTGATGTAATCTGACGTACGCCCTTGAAAATGTAACAGCAGATGTACCCGGTGCATGCATGCAATCCAAGAAGCCTTCTGGAGCAGACTGCTGCCTTCCAGGTGGAATCACCAGCAGGTGCTTACTGGGATGACTGGAGTCTTGCAAAACAACATTTTCCCTCTGAATGTTTTATCAAGTTGGGCAACCTTCAACAAGCTCCTCGTGTCCCAGTTCACCCCCGACGTTTCACGCAGCCCTCCCTGGCATCGACAGGCAGGGTGGGTGCTCAGTGCTGCTGGAGGGGGGACTGACTCCCGGCACCCGGAGCTTTCTGCGGGCGGCTCTGCGGAGGCGGCCAGCTCAGTTTCCTGGAAGAACTAATTCTGCTTTATTCGGCTAATTAACGGGTTTCACTTCCTCCTCTCCGGCTGATGGAGAGGTTCTTAGAGAGCAGGGAGACTGAAGCTATAGAGAATTAAGGTTTTTAAAAAAAGGAATAAAGGTGAGGAGAAGAATAAGGAAAAATTCCCTTCTAAAAAAGCCACAATCCAAACCAAAAAAGGTGTTGCAAACAAATCTGTGTCCTGTGGTGGTAACTCAGCTTCATGTATCTATTTCAGCTTTTTTAAAGTGTCTTAGCTTTCTTTTTTTGCCTTGGAGGTGATTCAGAGGTACACACCCTGAAAGTGGAAGGAAAGAATACTCCATTATTAAAGTGTGTTCAAAAATAAATGAAAACATAACATTATAGGCCTCAGAACAGCACCTCCAGCATTGTTCAAGCCAGTAATGTTTTGTCAGGTTTGGTTTAATGCTTGTGATTGAGAGATGTGAACTCTGAAACCTGTTCACTCAAGAGCCACTCTAGAGCTTAAGCCCACCAAAATCAACCTGAGTCTTTTCATTGATCTCGGAGAGCTTGCACCAAGGCCAGGGTTAGGAGAACAAAGGTGGCAGCTTTACACCTGCCGAGCAAAAACTTCTTACCCTTTCTTCCGACGCCCACTGCTGAGACTTTAAGCCACGTCACAGTCTCTGCCTGGACGTTGAGAATGTCAGAGCTGTAGTGGATTTGATAATGGTCATCATTTGGATTTTCCACTGTGAAATACATCGAGTCATTTTATACACAGCAACTCGTCATAAAAGTCATCAGATGGAAACATCTCACGGTCATTGAAAGAAAGCTTTGCTCCTTTCCAAGTAATACACTTGGTAATGTTTCACTTGAAAAAAAAAGCTAATAACTTTTTTTTTATAACAATCTGAAAGAACTTACAGCTAACAGTTCTCTCTGAGAATGTTCAGACTCCAGGAATATATGGCTTGCTTTAGAAAAACTATTATCAGTTCTGAATATTGTAAAACTGATATAGTTTCCAGAGGAGGTTGTAAACAAATTATTGGGACTTTCTGTTCCAGGAAATACATTAAAAGCAATCAAAGTAAAAAAAAATTAAGTTGGCCAATGACAAAGCTGTCTAGACAAAGCTCCCATTATATGATTTAACAATCCCCTGCAAATGCTGCTTAAAGATAAAATTGGATTCCTGTCCAGAATATTAATACTTTTATAGCAGTTTATGGAAATACATGGATTTTATA
>JANHFX010018010.1:0-67032 GCA_027560015.1 Chloroceryle amazona | reverse complement strand
GTGCTGAGCAGCGCTCAGCTCCTTCCCCCTGGACCGAGCCTCTCACAATGGGTCCTGGGCAACTGCTGCTGATGACTTGTTAGCAGCCCGTGAGCAATGACATAGAGAGTATAGAACACGCAGTTTTGCTTCTAACCACATAACGATAACTGGTCCTGGCCCCTCTAACTATGACAGCTGTGCAAGTGCAAAGTAGTTTTATAATACCAGTCTCTACTGAATGTCTTATTTTCTTTCTATTTATTGTTTTGACTTTATTTTCTTTTTTTTTTAATGCTGCTAATTTTAAAAGTGATCTTGTAAAGTTTTTAGCTAAAATATGTCTTTGATTTTTAAACAGTAAGAGACAAAATATTTCTCACGTGTGTCCATAAAACTGCTGTTGATATTGCTGAGAGACCTATGAGGGCTGTTGTCTGCCGACAGAGCTATGTAAGTTATATAGGCCAAGTTGGCCCTGAATCCTTTGGGCATCCCCATTCAAGGCTGACATGGACCAAATCCAGAGAAATCCAAAGATAAGACATTTTTGCTTTCCTGTAGTGAATGTGATTTGGTAAAGACTTAAGAGTTGCATGAGCTTGGTCACAAAGAGATCAATTGAGTTGTGGAAGTTCTCTGTGTATGTGCTCTTAGCCTGTAGGAAAACAATTTCATGTAGGAGCATGTTAAGAGATATTCTGTGAGCATGTCAACTTACTAAGTTTTGTGAGGGTCTTGATACTGATGGAATCAAAGCATAAAGCAGTCTCTGAACTCCTCAGCTGTCCCTATTGTCCTTCAATTTTCTCTGTTTAAAGGGGATAGATTGCAAGTATTTTCCATATTTTAAAAATTTCTTTAACCTTATATAAATCAACAATCCAGAGCTGTGTTTTTTCTCCACAGGTCAGAGAGAATATTTTCCCCAGATTCTTTAAATGATTTTTAAGTCAACAAACAAGCCTTCAAAGTTTTATTTTCTGTTTCTGGCTTACTAAAACAGCTGTTGATTGAATTTAGAGAAGAATTGTTATTAGAGGATCCAATATCAATAAAACATCTTACAGGAGGAGGGAAGGAGGAAGCTTAAATTGGTTAGTGGACAACAGCTATCAGGCAGTGATACATTACCCAGTAATGCTTGATTATATACCCACAGTGCACACGGCTAAACTGTCAACTCTTCCTGAAGGGTGGCCACATTTGCCATGCTTCATCTGACAAAATGTATTTGGTGTTTAATTTAAAGCTCTGCTCCAGTAATAGAAAAGGGCTCTTAATATTGCATTAGTGAGAAAGCACTGAGCATCTAGTTCAATAAAATAGATTTTTTTTTCCTACTTTACAAATAAGATGGGAAAGTAGATAATATGCCATTTACAACTTTTGTTAGGTGAATAGAAAATCTACCCAAGCAAGTGCTTGTTCTACATTTCCTTTGTTAAATGAATGGGAAACACTGTGAACTTTTCATTATTTTAAAGATTCTTTCACAAATATTCTCAGTGAAAATTCTTCCAAGTTATTGTGAAGTTTTCAAGTTCTTGTTCCCTGACAACCGCTGCTAGTAATGAGAGAGCATGTATTCACAGCTGGTCTTTCTTCTTCTGATGCTAGAGGAAGGAATGATTTTGTAGTGTGTGATAATGAGGAAGGAAGGACTTCAGAGTTGAGCACCTGTTTGCTATGAGAGGAAAGCTGTTGAAACCAAGCTGCTTTTTAACTGTGTGTGATACATGTTTTCAGTTATATTTTGAGTACTATAGCATCATTGCAGGTTCCATACCTACCACATTTCTGAGCCAAAACTGTTGAAGTAGACTATTTTCTAGTGACATCAATAGACAGTAGTGCAGTCCTTTGGTCCCTCATGCAAAGAGATGGACTATTAAATCAGGAACAGAGCACCTAGAAATTCTTTTTTGTCTCACATTTATGTATATATATATATATATATGGAAAGGTAGTTGTGAATTTCTATCACATGACAGCACCATGCAAGAACATGTAACCCCTACCAAAGAGCAGGCAGAATTTTTTAAAAATGTGTTTGGACAATTTGATGACAGATCATAACATCTCTTGAAATAGTGTCCAGGTACTGTGTAGTTGTTCATTTTTTGCCCTTTATAATTTTAGTAGACGGGAATGGTTTAAGATATGGTAGTGTTGGAGGGTATCATCTCATGGGATGCTTTATTTATAAGCAAAAGGAATATTCCCATGCTGAAAAGTATTCACATTTATGTGCTCCATGGAGATTCACTTGGATCAGACACTTTGTTTTCTGTGGAGAGTTGCTCCCTCCCCTGTCAGGGTCTACAATCACAGTGAAATAATGTCATGTTCTGTGAGGGTCTCTTGGAGAGGAAAAGTAAGATACCTTCAGGTAAATACAAAGTATGCACGATTTCACACCCCTTATAAGCTCCTGTGTGTCAGGAACTGCAAAAATATTTTTGTCTAATGATTTTAGAAGGCTTTTGTCCACGCAGTGTCTTGTGTATCTATACAGATTTTGCTATGTGGTAACAGAGGTGGTAGTAGTGCAGAATAAAATGTATGAGTGATCTGTGTTCATATGTGCAGGTACTTCATACAGGCTTGAAATTCTTATTTTTAAATTATCTTGTCTTCCAGTCCCATATTCAATCAGGGTATACTTTTGGGAGTGTGGATAGGTTTGTGATTTCTAACCCCATGTTTGAGCCTGTCCTGTCCTTATTTAAGTTTGCATGGGCCATTTGTAATTTCTTTCCTTCTGTTACACACACAGAGTCACACATATCAATCTTCTTTTGCATCTTATCCTCTGCCTGAAATTAATTTTAGTATTATAAGCAGCTTGGAATAGATGTTTTGCTTAAATTTTTCAATTTCTACTCTCCAAATAGAAGGGCAGGTAAAGATTTGTGACGCAGAAACTATGGGAGCCACATGGTGTAGGCAACTCCTACAAGTAGGAATAACTTGGCACCTAATGTTCAAAATATCAAGGTAGAAATTAAAAGTAGGTAGAGATGGGAAGCACATTCCAAGCATAAAACTGGAAGATGAAGAAAGGTGCAAATTGCATCAGGGGCTTGCAGTTCAGCAGCAACAGCCCCACATATCACTTATGACATATACTGTAATGCTTAGAGGAGGATGGCCAGGTCTACGTGTCTTAAATGCTGTTCCTCCTATTGCTTTCTTACTAGAGTCACAGCAGGGAACAATGCTATGAGAACAGCTACTGACATGAGGACACAGAGCTTTGGCTGTGGTTAGGCCTGCAGTATTGGTGATATTTGTCCCTTTTCTACCTGTGCCGTGTGAAGTATGCGTGTTGCTGAAGACATCCTGTCACCTGAACTCAAGGAATCATTCTACAAGTGCTGTGTAATCTTAACAATTAGTGGGAGTGTGTAAGTCTGAAATGTGCTCTGCTGTCTTCTAGTCCTGGGCGGCTCTGGCTGGCTAGCTATGCCAGCGCTTTTACATCAGGAAATCATGGCTTGTGCTTTGCAGTCCCACACTCCAGTTAGGGTCGATGTCACAGTTAGGTCTTGTGGGGCTTCTGTTCTCAACTTGTCTTAATGGGCACGGGTTTAAATGGCTGGACCTGCCCATTTATTGCAGGGCAGAATTCTGTGGTTGCTCTGGTCTTAGCTCAGGTCCCCGTGGTGACCACAATTTGGATACCAGTAGAAGGATTTAATTGATCCTTACAGTTTCAGTAACTATTGCTCTTTCCTTTGGCAACTTTACCAGCCGACCAGGAGCACGATGTAGTTGTAATTTGGTTAAGGCAACAAAGCTGAAGTTTGGAAAAAAAAAATAAGTAAACAAACAATTCTGAACATTAGAAAAAAATCTTTTTGTTTGAAGCTTTTTGGTTATTACTTTTTTATTACCTATTTCTTCTTGGGTTCCCCAGTTCTTAATAGCTGTGAGAAATTCAATGAACTCTATGGAACTCCTTACCATGTTTTTCTCTCACTCCTTAGAAATTGTGCTTTTATCAACCAAATGTTACACAATTTCTCTCTTGAACGCCATTGTCTGTGTTTACAAGCCAGATGCTGCAGTTCAGAATAGCCTGAGGTGCAATTTCCTAGCAAAGAACCCACCTGTGTTGTTCTTTAAAGGTTTGTAAATGGTGCTATACAAAGCAATTGCCTGTTTTCCTGCCTGAATTAACATTTTGGTATCATAAAGCACATGCATAACTATCACACAGATAGGACACAGAATCCTCGTAAAATTATTACTGTTGTACTGCCCATGGAAGGGAGGTTGAATTAGATGATCTCTAAGGTCCCTTCCAGCCTTAGCCATTCTATGATTCCCCACAGACTTACTGGGGGAGGCAGCATCCTCTTAATGCTCTCGTGTTCACTATTTGTGGTGAAGTTGATGGGTTACTAAATTGTCCTTTCCAAAACAAGTTGCTAGGTACATCAATATGACTACACCTGGTTACGGGTTTTTTTCACACTGTATATTGATTGCAAGCTTTTTCAACTTATGCATAGTGTATTTTCAACACCACCTCTTCACAGTTTCTTCCATGTGTTCATTCATTTTTTATTTTCCTATTAATGCTGAAGAAGTGGTATCTGAAGGAGGTTATTGGAATTTGGGTGGGTTTTTTTTCTTTTTTTTTCATTTTCTTTCTTACTACTCTTCCACCTTTTTAATCTTTCTTGTTATTTCTTTTTGTAATAACAAAAAACAACAAAACTCAAAAATACCACCAAAAAAACAACCAAAAAAAAGCCCACAAAACCTGGAACAAAATGATACATAAATATTTAAAATGTTCTTGCTCTTAAATTGAGCAGCAAAAAGGAAAAAATAAAAGAATGGAAAGGGAGAAAAAAAAAAGCTTAGGCTGTTTTAATCATTTTAGTTCATAAAGATTTTGAGGAAAGTGCCACTTTCAAAAAGAAATATTTTTCTTGAGGTTCCAGCACTGGAGCAAATTATTTTTTAAAAAACTAAATATTTTTTAAAGAATAATTTCAGAAGTGTCTGCCTGTGTATTTGTGTATGTGTGTGAATCCTATATTATGGATTTACAGTGCAAAATATCTAGCACAAGTATCTGTGTCATTTTGGGGACAGGAGAGAAAAGGATTGCTCAATTGCTTTGTAAAGGTGAAATAGTGTCCTGATCCAAACTGTCACTCAGCAAAACCTAGAGGGGAACATCTCTGGCAGGGGCTGTGTGAAACGGCAGAGCTCTCGGGCAGGGCCAGCTGGGGAGGCTGAGCATGAGGCTAGGTGACAAACTGTGCAGTGAAGAAAAGTTGTGTGCAAAACTTGGGGAGAGCACTACCTGGACTGGGAAAATGGGACAATTCTTCCATACTGGTATATAAATGTTTTCTGAGAAGAGGGTGCTTTCTGTAATTGCATTCAGAGTAGGGCCTTTCAGGGACCTGATTTCTTGATACAGACCACGCATGCATTGATGAACAGCAAATGCTCAGGGGACAGGGAGGGTCTGTGTGCAGGGTTTTTCTGGTGACCTTTGAGTGTGCTGTCACACAGTGGAGAAACCCCACATCTGTGGCTTTAAATGGAACTTGGCCAAAACGCAATTCATCTCCTCATCATCCATGCCTAGGGGAGAGTTGGGACCTGCTGTGCTCAACTGCCCCGGCCTGTCCACTAAGCGTAGGTCTGCCTCTGTGCCTTGTGGCCTGGCCAAAATAAATTTCCAGTCCCTTTCGGTGGGAGTGAGAGTCCTAATGGTCACAGAGTGTCCCTGCACCTGGGACCCTGGAGAGCATTTGACCCATTCTTGTGAGGACATGAGCAGAAATTTGGACTTTCTCTTGGAGTGCTTCATTGTTTCAGTGCACTACCCTTCTCCTCTGACCTCCATGTGAATCAGGCAAGCAGCTGACTTTCATCAAGTAGCACTGCAGACCCAAAATGCACTGGAAAGTTTGTAAGGACAGGGTGCTTGGTCATGTTGTACTCAAGAGCGGTCTGAGTGCCTCCATTTACTGCAGAGACACCCCAAATTCCTTGTGATGTTATGTCCTATGCATGCTCATGCAAGGAAGGCGGGCCCCCTGAGGCCTCTCTGCTCAGACAGATGGTTGAAAGGAAGGGCTTTTCTAGCTGATTGCATCTTAATTTCCTCTCCATTATTTCAGACCCAGTTGTGCACTTGCCTGTAGGTCCAGGCATGCAGAACCACTCCAGTTCCTCAGGAGACACTTTGCTTTTCTCCTTGATGGATGATCAGAGAGCATGCTGAGAACTGTCACCCCAAACCATCCTGAACCTTTAAAAACCCCCTGAGACATAAGCCACCTCAAGTTTCTCCCTCTTTGTTCAAGGGAAGATGGAGCATAAATCATAATGTGTCTTTCCCTAACTCTTTGTAGCTATTTCCAGGTATAACTAAAGGTGCCCTTCCTGTTTATAGGCCTGCTCAGTCTTGTGAGGTGGTGTTATGGAGGAGTTATTAGTCTTACACCACCTGGCAAGAGAAATCTGTGTGTTTTTCAAATCCAGTGGAGTCTGAAAATTACTTGGGTGATCTAAATGTAGACTCAGTATTAACAGTCTTTTAACATTGGTTGTATCTGGAATGAAGATTCATTATTCAGATCCTGGTTTGCAGCTGTTTGATTTGTAGGCTTACCAACAGCATAGGTGTTCCTGTGACTCCCAAATTCATCAGAACATCACAATCAAAATGGTCTTTGTGAAATCATTCCATCCACAATTGGAATGATTTGAAGGTTATTCCAATTCATGATTTGTGCATTCTTGCACTATTTTAGATGTCTCTTTTAAAACCTTTTTAATCCTTGTGTTGAGTGAAATTGTGCATAGCATGCAATGGCATGGTGCATTAAATGGTATGGGTGAAACCAGGGCTCTATTCCCAGTGGTGCTGTTGTACAGTGTCATCTTGACTGAGTAATGCCTCCTGGCTTCCTTTGTGTCCCTTCCCACGATTTGCCCTTGCAAAGCTGACCTGCAAGTTGTCTGGGGCTTTGCTGCTTCTGTAATTGGGAGTGATTTTTCAAGGTTCTGGTGCACCAGCTCATCCAATAATGCTTTTGCAAGTGAATACTGGGGGCTTCTTTGTTGCCCTTTTCATGTTCTGAAAGAAACATATTTGTTGGCCAATCATTGCAGCACTCAGTATAGGATTCGATTAAGGCACTTGATCCCACAGTACCAGCCTTGATTTTGGCAATGTTAGAACAGATGTTGTATGCTGTGTCTTCACTGCAGAGTTAAGACTAGTTATAAAAATCAGTTATTTCCAGTCACCGGAGTCTTATTTTCTATAACCAGGCACAAAATAGACTTTATTTCCCCCCTTACAGGGTAGATTGCTATTGCAAATATTTTATAGCTAGATTAAAGCACGTTGAGACTTTCTGGCACACTTTTGGATGTGGCAGTAGAGTGAGAATTATGTCCATTGAAGCATTTATTCTATTAACACTGAAATGCTTTTTTTCCCTTTAAATCTTCTATGTTCAAAACTAACCATTGTCAAACACCCTCTCCTTTCATGAGCATTTATGTCAAAATGAAAAATTTCTGTCCCACCAAACCCAGTCTATTTTTACAGAAAGTTTGTTTTTGAATAAACTGTTTTCCATCAGAATAAATATCCTGTGATAGGGTTTTCTTGATCTCTTAAATACAAATGAATCTTCTTGTGCTTGTGGTTTTTAACTTAAGTTGCCCATGTGACCAGGTCCATGCACAATGGTGCAACCAAGCAGGAGAGGCAGTGTCTCCCACTCAGCCATTGCTGGTCCTCTGCAGCCTTCCTGTGTCTGCCACAGGAGCCCAGAGAAGGGATGGGATTTGTCATACAGTTGATGTAGAAATGCTTCAGAGGAACAGGACCTAGAAGCCCCTTAAGTCATTTGCAAGTGTAAATGATGAGTTAAAATGTTACCTTAGGAGATGATTACCCTGTCACCAGAGTTAAGATACTTCCAGTTCACATTTTTGGGAAGGCATACCCTTTAGTAGTCTGCAGAGCATTAGGGTTCATTGTGAAGTGCAAGGTAATTGGTAGTTTAGGACTGTCAAGAAACAAGGCGATGGATTATAAGTGACAGTGAACAGCAAGGTCTCTTGAAGCAAACAAATGCCTGTTTTAGCTGAAAGGTAGTTCATGGTGACTTCATCTCTCAGATGTTGTGCCTTACTGTTTCTGATTTGCAGAGGCTCTGAGTAAAAACTAATTGGAAGCTATGGCTTAAGAAGTGGATCATATTCAGCTATACAGCTGGAGACAGCCTAGCACAGAACGTGTGAACTTTTAATTTACTGAACTGTTAATTTTCCTTTTGAGCAGTAAGAACATTTGAACAGGTCCAGTCAAAATGAGATTATATGAAAGGGTGATTATGTTTTTAACAGTGAGACTTGCACTAGAGGTACTCTAAAAGATCTGTTTTCTCATGACTTGCAAAACTGAAAGTCTTCAAGAAGCAGACTGAAGACAAATGAACAGCCATAAATGTAAATATCAGGATAGAGGGACAGAACCACAGCTGATGCAAATCTATTTAAGCTTTATTGATTCCCCCCAGTCTGCCCCCAGCTGAGGTTGTGGACTAATATATTTAACATCCATTAATGATATATTTAAACAAAACTAAATAAAAACTCAGAAACATGGTTACACTTTCTAAAATTTCAGACCCCTCAGCATTTCCATATTTTTATGATTAGATGCACCTCTGTTTTATTAATGCCTTTCCTGTGGTATTTTAATGCACTTCAGAATACTGTTGAAGAAGTCTTTTTCAAAGTATTCAAAAATATCTGGACATATACAAGACTTCACAATGCTGCATAGAACTGTAAATGGAACCCTGTTGTAAAAGTCAAAGGTTTGGATTTCACTGAAATTATTTCTGTTCTTTGTTAAACTGACAGAAAGAAGTTCATGTGTCTGTACAGCAATGGCTGAGAGCAAAGGTTAGATAGCCATTTCTTTTTAGATCAGCTGAAATGTTGAACATTTTTTGTGATATTACCCAGAATATGTATGTCTGGCACTGGTAAGATCAACAAACTGGAGTGAAAGTTTGCACTGTAATTTTCAGTTCTAGCTGAATTTAGCTTTTAAAGTTGTCCATAAATTTAGCTACCGAATCCATACTTAAGTGTACAATTAAAGGTGGCCTGACATTCAGGATTAGGAAGAGTTGACTGAAAATCAGATTGTTTTTACAGATGTTGTACAAATAATGAATTTTGATTGGCATTGTGACATAACTTAGTCAATGTCAACGCGGATGTGGAATTAGTCATATTACTGTTAGGCATAATTCTTCCCAGTCGGTCTCATTAAAGTCTTCTTTTTTTTTGTCCAGTGAATGTATCCAAAAATGGTCTGGATGCAGCCTATGAAAAAAATGCTTTTTCTAGAATGAGTTTTTGCAGACTGAAAAAATCTTGAAAAGGAAAAATAAAACTACTAGGTAGAGCTTGTTATCTTAAGGAATGGCAAATGTGAAAAGGGAGCAGAATGAATGGTAATAATGGACACATTAAGGAATAAGAAAAATGAATTATTTTATAGCTAGAGGGGTCATTTAGCTGCAGGGCCATCTGAGGATGAAGGAACTGTGTGCAGAAAAAAACCAATGCATTAGAGAAGAAACCATGCACAGAACGAAGAAATCTGGACTAGTAAAATAAATTTGCTTTAAGTACAAAAGGCAGTAAGGACTGACAAAGAAATTGAGGCAGAGCACTGAAAGCAGATTTATTTATTTTTTTTATTATTCCCACTCTATCCATGTCTTTTCTTGTACCATATATAGCAGTGATTAGATTTATGGAACCTTTGCAGTCATTGCATCATTTTGTGTCAAATATTATGTCTTCCAAATAGGAGAACTGTAAACCCAGACTACCAGCAGATCTGTATGTTTGAGGAAAAAATATGATTAAATGACAGGATGGATATGAGATTCAGCAGAGGTTCTGAAGCTTCTGACAGGTTGGATTTCAGGTAGAGTTTCCAAGATCCTCCAAAGATAAACATTGATGCTCATAAAATGGGCCATAGAAATGGAGATAGTGCTGTAGGAAACTTAGGGACACACAAACTAGGATGAGCTTCAGCTAAAGAATGTGCATTCAGGTGTGTAACTCATCAGAAAATGATACGGAGTTGTTCAGATACAAGTATCGGGGCAGGGTAGGTCCATTTCTACATGAGGTTTGGCTTCTAAAATTGTTTTTACACATGATAACTCCTGACTTGGAGAGTTACAAATAGTTTATTCAGATGTTATCAAATGAATGTCGGTAAAATCCTTCCACAGTTCTGAGGTAAGTTTGTGTAAAATAGGTGAAATTCTTAAGGTGACAACCTGGCAAATGCTGTGAGTTATGGAAGAGCACACAGCTGAGCCATGGGATTCACTCAGGCAAAGGTCCGTTAGTTGCCCTGGTTTCTTCAGAGACTCCTTGTATGTTCCAGAGTACAGTTTAGTGGTCATTTCATCTTGTGCATTGCACAAGTAATTTTATTAATATAGATTATTTTGCATAATTAATATGGATTTTAATAATTTAATGTTAATTTGTGAAGCTTAAAATATTAAAATCAACTAATTACTGTATACATTTAATATCTATGCTAGTATGCTTTTCTTCAAGACATCTTCATATCTAGGAAATTATGATATATGAATATGTTTATTTTAGAGTAATGAGTACATATTCATGTATGATAGGCTAATAACTAGGAGTAGAACCACAAACATTGTAATTTGCTGCAGGCGTTCCAATTTTCCTCTTTCTTCTGTTTCCTCCGATGGGGAATTCTCTGAAAGTACTTCTTTACTTGGAGAAGTTGACTATCATGGCACAGTAACTTCCCAGAATAAATTGCTACTTGAATTCTGATGCACATGGGTGAAAAATTCTGATACAGCTGAAGTTACTTTGCATGTGCATCTCTGTAGCTAATGTGTATGGAATACCTACTTTGTAGTAGTTGATGTGGAAGACCGTATTGATTGGGATGAGTGGTTTCAAGGTATTATCTTTTGGAAGCAGAGCACCAAGTTACCATTGTGTTTGGTTTTGATTTGGAACGTTGTGCAGTGAAGAGCAGAGCTTTAGCAGCATTACTGTTTTACTGCTAATTATTATAGATTAGAAGCCTTGCTTCAGAAAAAGAGACTTCTACTTTCTAAGTTGTTTGGGTTTGGTTTTGGTTGTTTTTTTTTTGTTTTGTTTTGTGGGTTTGGTTTGTTTGTTTGTTTATTTTTATTCTCTAACTTCCTACAATACCTGTCTCCCTCACTAAACTAAATCTCCAATACCTTGATCTGCAGCATCTATATTATTAAACCCTAACCATCCTAACTTTTCTGTACAAGTTGATTTCTCATTTATCATGGCAGAATCACAGCAGTTAAAGTCTGAATGGTAAACAGAAGCAGGCATGTGCTCCAAAATGCCACTGGAGAATATTCCACTTAATCCTAAATAGCTCATCACTTTGAACTTGTTTAATAATTGTTTTGTTTCCTTCTACTTACTTAAATAGCACTTTGATTTGTGCACTTATTTGATGACTTGAGTTCTTTCAAACACTTGTAGAGGTTATTCATTCATTCATACAGCCATTCTTTGTTTTTCACACCCTAATTAGAAACATGCTTTTATGAAATTTCACTTATTTCCTCAAAGGATAAAACTGTAATTGCATATACTACATGATTCTCCTTAAAAACCATGTTTTCCTGATTTATTAATTTTCAGAAAAACATCTTATAAAAGAAAGGTCTTATCACAACTTTAAACTGGGCTGCTTCTCATGAACAACAGGGGGAAAACCTGATTATTCTAAATCCTTGGGGGAAACCTGGAAGCCTGTAGACTGATCAGTGTTTGTAGACTCCCAGGACTGTAATTTGCTGATCTGGGCATTTTATTTCTCTGCTTCCTTTCATTATATGAAGTCTTTTATGAAATAGCAAAGCCTGGGTGGAGCATTGCCAGGCCAGTCTCCCAGCAAATCATTTCCCAAGGTTCAGAGCATGGGAGAATCAGGCCCATGCTTTGTACTTGTTTCTCATTAATTGCTTTTCTAACACCCCGTTGTTTCAGTTCTCAATTTGTGTCTGCCTTTTATACTGGCTAATCTGCAAGTCTTCATTCCTGTTCTTCCGCTGCAGGAATCAGTGAGGTATTCACCAATGCATGATTGCAGAAACAATCTTGCTTCAAAACTGTTATATTAAAACAAGGTCTGTCTGTGGTGACTCACACACCTTTATCTTTAAAACCCATCACAGGCTGAGTGGTGCTGCTGCCAGTGCCTGCTATGTTATTAATGCTGCTCTAATTAGGCCAATCAGTTTTAATTAGTGTACTGTCATGTAACAATCTCATAAAATACTTTGTGTAAGGAAATTGATCTGGCTGTAATGCTAATTAGTTTGCTAGATTCCCTACCTTATAAATGGGAATTGATTGCTTCCCTTCAACCCTTCTTTTCTTTTTCAGTAATTCTCCCATAAACTCTGTATTCGCCTCTTTGTTCTTTCAAGATTTTTTTCTTTTTAAAGTGTCCCCGTGTCTCCCTCAATTAATTCTGCACATAACCCCATCTCTAGTGTAACCTGAAAAGAATGGGGCTTTATCACTTGTCAGAGAGAGCCTTCCTCAGTTGCATTTTTTTCCTCTCGGGATTTTGCCAGATCAGAGACCTATAATCCTAAGGACTGTCTCAGAACTAAAGCTGATGGGGTTAGGCCCAGGTCAGACTACTCATAAATCAAAGCCAGTAAGGAGCTAAGGCTGTGCCTGGAATCTGGGATTCATAAAGGTAGTAGCATTAACATTATGAAAGAAACATTTTATTGACTTTCACATGGGATTTGCTTACTGCTAGTAAACTGCAGAAGAGTGAACCACTAAGGTTAATAAATAGAAGAGTGAGTAACAGCTAAAACAAGTGCTCCTTACTGGTCCTAAAAGCTCTTAAAACTGGGATTAAGTTGCTTAATTTTGAACATAGCAAAAATGCATACAAATTCTGAATATTCTGACTAAGTAACTTTACAACAATTGTTCTGGTTCAGTTATTCTGTCCAGCTTTTAATGTAAAGTAGCACACAGAGACAGCTGTCTACTAAAATTTTGTTGTGTTTTATTCTGTCTTTCAATAATAGAAATATTTATTAAAAAGTAAACAAAAAAAATCCCAGATCAGATTAAAATTTTGTGTTCTTCAGTTTCCTTTACAACTTTTTTTTTTAGCATATTAGCTAAAACTGGTATGGAGTTATGTGTCAAAGCTTGTCTAGATATCATGAGTAATAATGGATCAAGACATCACATAAACAGTCTGATGTGCCATGTTGTCTTTTGAATGGGTGTTCATACCTGGATATTCCTAGGCACTTTGTTTATTACCAGGTACCTCTACTCTGGAAATAATATTTGAGACTTTTAACATCTGAAAATTACACAGCAAGCGCCATGCATGTGAATGCAGGAAAGATGTCTCTGCAGTGTCCTGAGTGGGTATGTATTGTTTTGCTTGCTTTTGATAAAAGTATCATTATCTTGCAGTTAGTACTAGTAAAGGCAAGTGTCTTAAGCTTGGCTACATGACTACATTTGTACGTAGATATAAGGCTGTCTCCAGAGGACCTTTGTAGTGCATTAGACATGCATTATACACAGTTCATGTATTTTCCTCAACGGTTCTATACCTGTTCCATACCTAGTACAGATGATGGGAATGAAGCAGAAGAATCTGAGTATTGAGTGATCAGTCATTGTCCATTTTTGCTTATGGTGACATTCGTCATGTTCAAAGGTGAAGTTTTCCTGCTACTTCTTAATGAAATGAAAATCTAAAGTCTGATAAAATTTGATGAATGTGTCTGTGTCAGAGAACTACTCAGAGGCATTATGTATGATGTCAAACTATATTTTTGTGCAATTTGCTTATTTAGGGAATGGATACTTTCTTAGTCTCCAGCCTGCAGCTATCTGCTAAGGAAATTCCAGCTCTTTGAAAGTAATGTCAAATCTAAGTTTATGTATGAATGTGTGTTTCCTAACCTGCATTTCTGAAACACTTTCAACCATTTAAAAAGAAGTAATTGCTAATTTAATCTTACTGGAGATACTTCTAAAATTCCAGCAAGTTGCAGAAGGAACAATTTGAAAAAACCCTTGTTAGCAGGAAATGTCCAAAACAGATGGTAGTAAGTTTGCTTGATTACATCAAGAGCTTGATTTCCCCTTCATCAGGGCACATCTCCATATCTTAGAAGATCTGAGGGGCAATTATCAATTCCCAGCAATTATTCAAATCCCTTTAAGGGAGATGCTCAAAATACTATGGTTTATATCAGTTTGCAAATTCACCAGCCCTCATTCTTGTGGGGGACTTCAACTTACTAGACATCTGCTGGAAACACAACACAGCAGTGAAGAAATAGTCCAGGAGGTTCCTGGAATATATTGAAGATAACTTGCTGACTCAGCTGGTTAGTGAGCCAGGGGAGGTGCCTCGCTAGACCTACTCTTTACTAACAGGGAAGGACTGTTGGGTGATGTGGTGATCAGAGGCTGTCAGAGACTTAGTGACCATAAAATGGTAACAATTCTTGGTAAAGTAAGAAGGGGGTTCAGCAGAACCCCTACCATGGACTTCTGGAGGGCAGACTTTGGCCTGTTCCAAACTCTGGTTGCAGAAGTCCCTTGGGAGGCAGGCCTGAAGGGCAAAGGGGTCCAGGAAGGCTGGACATTCTTTAAGAAGGAAGTCCTAGAGGCACAGGAGCAGGCTGTCCCCACATGCTGTAAGATAGGCTGTTGGGGTAAATGACCAGCCTGGCTGAACAGGGAGCCTTTTCTGGGACTTAGGCAAGAGAGGAGACTTCATCAACTTTGGAAGAAGGGTGGGTAACTCCAGAAAAGTAAAGTGTCCCGCACCTGTTTTTTTGCCCCCCTGGAAAACCTTGAGCTCTCTAATCAAAGGCTGACCAGAAATCTCTGGGTACTGGAAAATTTACCAAAACATAGACATGCACATGAAACTCCTAAGCAATTATCTCTAGCTTCTAATATTATCCTTGCCTACATTTTGACATAGATGAAGTCTTGGTCCCTTAAAAAATTACTTTTTAACCTTTGAAAATAAATTATGTTAAGGTCATTACTGCTTCTTGTAGATCTTAAAACATATCACAGAAGTATATATGCCAGTGGTCTCTTATGCAGCTGCTGGTGGAGGTTAACTGCATATCCTCCCCCTACGTGTTTACCTGTTTAGTGCTTCTCAGCCTCACTGCACAGGGTGTTGCTGCACATTCTCCAACACCAGACATGTTTCATCCCCAGAGGTTTTCCAGTGTTATGAGATAAAACCAAGAGAGGTCAGGTTTTGTCAAGTATTGCTAAACATAACTTTTTTTAATCTATATGAAAAACTGTATAAAACTTGGGCACTCCTGTGAGGTAAATGTCAGCAAATTTTGATTTTGACCACAGGATATCATTAAAAATATTTTCCCTGCTTTGCCATCTGAGGCTTAATTAAATATTTCTTCAAACAGTCTGAGTTTTCCAAATGAAAGGACACAGTATGCATATATTAGTATAATTTGGATACATAGACCTCTGAAATTCTCCATTTGTCGGGAGTAAAAAAGTGACCATTGAAGGCATTTTTATCGGGGCCTGTACAGAGATCACAGATGTCACCAGAGGATGCCTCGATGACACAGAAGTTGCAATAAACATGTAGTCTCTGCTGATGGCATATATTTCTCTGCTAGGGTGCACCCAGGCTAACTTTTGGACAACATCAGAATTCTGGTTTGGAGCTCTTCTCTGTGTCGTGGGCACATCTCCCATCAAAGGGGAAGAAGATTGTTCCCTTAATGGCCTTGTGTTCCATGTAATCTTCCAGGTGGCTTTCCTCACATGATGCTGTGCTAACAAAGCTGTTTCCTTGGATAGCTGATATACTCATGAGCTCCATCTAGTGTAGAAGCAGAGCCTTGGGTTCATGTAATTTCTCATGCTTATAAAAAGAGCAAAGGTAGAAGGTACTGGGAAAAGGAAAGGGTTGCCTCCAGGCTACAGATGCATACATAGTTATACATATTTGTGTATGTGTAAAATATACATATATGTTCACACATACTTTTTAAAATGAAAGTAAAACATGAGAAGGCAGGACTGAATTTTAAGGTTCTCAGAGCTTGAAGATGTTTGTTAGTAGCTGAATATTGTGATTTGCACAAGAGTGTATTTTTTCACAAATGTTTTATTTGAAAGTGTCTCCCAGCAAAACAAACTAACTTCTCAGTTGGAATAATGTATTTTTGCTCATTTTTATTTTATTCACTAAGAGCCTCCTAAAATAGGGGATGAGCTCATGATGAAGTTAAATGGAGATGTTATTGATCTAAAGCATGCTTCCCAGAACAAGGCAGGAAAAAAAAAAAAAAAAAAAATCTTGGCCTAATGTTCAACAGTGCTGATGTTGTGACAAAGATATGGTGCCTGACTCTTTGAAGGCAGATGTTAGATTGAGGAGGATGCTGAATTCCGTTAGCTTGAAAATAGCCTGTGAGTGTCATGTGCCTGAAGCTCCCTTTAGCTCCAGATTGACTGCTGATAGTATTTTCTATATATACTCTCCAATATCTATCTAATCTTTCTATCTAATGGATATAGCAAAAATTCTACTGCCAGCTGGAAAAAATGTCATCTCTCCTGACTGCAATGTCATTAAGGGGTCATATCTAGAGTTATGATATAGCTGTGAACTACAACTTTATCAAAACATGAAAGGGCTCGTGCAGAATCTTAAACAACAGGACAGCTGAGCGCAAATGAATTTCCTGCTTTTGTTATGTCTGTCTGTGTCATTTCTGATGTCATAATTCCACCATTCAATGAAATATTTATAAGCTTTCAAAACATAAAACCAGAACAGACTATAACATTCCCTCATTTGAGGTTTCAGACTGGACCTTGGATACATAAATGCTGGGAGGGAAAGGGGCAGAGGGTCTTCATTGCTGTAGAGTTAAGGCACTGCCCAAGGGCTGAATCCATCAGCTACTCTTGTCAGCCTAAATTCCTTTGCTGCCTGCACTGGGACACCAAATGTGTTCAGAAAAGGGATGCAAGTGTCAATTTTGTAAAAGAAAGAGGAGGCAAAAGGAAATTGGTTTAAAACCAGTACCTGAAAAAATGGGAATAAGGTGACTACTCCATTTGAGAGAGAAGCGGGTGGTTGTCTCTCCAAATGCAGGAGGGAACTGAGTCACTCTAAGTGGTTTACAGAAGAAAGGGGCAAATAGGATTGAATTGCTTCTTTAGAAAGTGCAAAACATTTGTATTGTTGCTGCAGTGGGGAGGACAGGGAGCAAGCACGTTGCTCTGTTGCTGATTTTATTTTATCCCTTTTTCAATAAGGAAGAATTGCTGGTAGGAGCGGTATCAGTAGTTACTCCAACTGCCACATAAAATTGGCTTTTTTCAGTTTTGATTCAAGATGAGCTGGGTTAGAGGTAAGACTGATAAAGGTCTGGAGAAAAGGTAACTAGAAACTTCGGAGGCATGTTGAGTCTGTATCTTGCTGGGAACCGACCTCCAGGCTTCAGGGCAGTTGCACTGCACAGATGGCATTTTCTGTCTTAGATCACTTACCACAGAGGCAAGGATCTGGAGACATGTTCTGTAGCTTCCAGGTAGTGCCTGAAATCAGTTAATCTCTTTTCTTGGTTTCCCAGAGCATGGAGTATTTATATTTAGTAAGTTTAGATAGACATGGATTTAACAAGAGGAAGAATCTTGGCCTGTAACTCTGTGCTGCAGAGTTTTTTTCATGGCTTTTATGTAAGTTGTTTCCTTCCCCTGGCAGCATATTCTGGTCTCCAGGATGCAATGTGTGCCCCCATGTCAGTTAACTTATTCTGGACTGTCCTATTAAATATGTCAAGAAAATGATCTTTGATCAAAACAAATCCTGCAAACAGAGTTGTTTTTCAGTCTGGGTCATTTGATTAACTTGATTTAAAAGAGGTCATAGCAGCACAACTCAAGGGGTGATACAGTGTTGAACAGGGCCAGGAATGAGTGGTCAGGGCAAATTGTTCTTAATTAAAGCTAGCTAAGGCTTAAAACTAGTCTTATTACTACAGCTCCTATGTAATGAAACTTTAGTCTCAAAGGTTACATTTCTGAACAGCTGAAAAAAGGTCTAGTGCGGCAATGGAGGTTAGTATAGGTAATTACATTGCTTCATAAAGGTAGAAGTCTGTTGTTTGAAGAGATAATTTGGAAATGATCATTAGTGCAAAGTGAAACTACCATGAGATTATAGCTTACATGAATTGTCCACAATTTAATGCAAGCTGATCCAATTGACAGATATTCTTCACTGACAGCTAGCAGTGAACAGTTTTTTTCACTCCAGCATGGGATCTATTAAACCAAGGTTGCATAATAGTGGCATGGGGCATGTGAAAGAGATCACTAGCAGTTTCTGTAACTTTGACCATGAACTGACTAAAGATGCCACTCTTGAGTCCTGCATGTCCAGTATCCTCCATGAACATTAACCTCACGTAATATAAGGGAAGACAGAGATCTCGCTGGCACAGCTCAGTGTACCTTGGACCATTCTCTCAGCATGTTCAAAATTCTCTCCAGGTCTCTAATGAGACAAAGAAAGTGAACGGAGTGGCAATTCTTCTCCGTGCTTGTATAAATTATTCTCATTCAGCATGCTCTTTTTATATTCATATCCCTTTTATTGTTTCCATTCTGAGTTTATTCAGTTCAATCTTTTATTTAATCAGGTATACTAATCCTTGGAGGGCTTTCTTTTTATACCAAGGTAGCCTCACACACATTGTAACCAACTTTCACTGAATTTGGCATTTGTTGAATGTTAAAAGTAAAGATTGCTACGATCTTAAAATAATTATTTAATATTTTAGCTAAGAATTCAGGTGTCACTTTTGGTATTATAGTTAGGGTGTGAATGAGTAACCAGTAGTTAACTGGATTTCTGGATGTTTGTATTTCACAATATGGAAAAAAAAAATAACAAAAATTCCATATGTATTATATAGCTGTTCCTCAATAATGTCATGAAGATAAATATCAATGCTTGTATGAAGGCCTTCTGGCTGCCATTTGTCCCAAAAATGATAAATACCCAGAGTACTGCACTAAAATATCTGAGTTATAAAGGACATTATTCTTATGAAAAAATTTGTTTGGATGAGTGAAATAGTGTCCTCATGTATAAAATTGGAGAAAGAAATGATGTCTATTATTACTTTAAAATAACATCTTTGTCTTAATATTTGCTAAACAGTCTATGGTTTTGCTGCCTAGTAAGATAGAACATGAAAAGCAATTCTGTTATCAAAGAGTGATTTCTTAAGAGTCTACATTTTCAGTGTCAATGCCAGAATGTGAGATATATGTACAAAATATATATATGTACAAAACCATACCTACATACCATGAAATACATACCTATATAGAAAGAGAGAGCACCTAGATTAAAACGTGTGTGATTCAGAGGCTCACATTCCCTTCAGCTGCATTAGGATGTGGATTACAGGCCTTTTGACATTGCCTCCCCATTTTTCTGACATCTGAATGTGGCACCACTTTCTTGCTTCACAGATGGCCACCGTATGTGGATGTAGTCCTGTGTAGACATGGATGCAGTCCTGTGTACTTCACTGGTGTTGTCCCCCCATCCTCTTTATTTCCTTGAATTGTGGTAAGCCTCTCACTGAAATATGAGTATATGCACTTAATGTGTTTTACAGGATTGCCTAGGAAGGAATACATAAAGATGAATCTCAAAGCCATACTGTTCCTGGGAAGGGGTCCCATTGCAGATGGTCAGTATTTAAGGCCAGACAGAGAGAGGCCTTAAGCCAGGGAGATAGCTCCAGATTTTACAATGAACTTGATATGCATGAATATCCAAGCATAGCTTACACTCCTTGCCAGCTTCATTGCAGTGGCAGCAGGGAATGATCTGGTCCCTTTGGTCACAGACCAGTTGTGAATATGGATCTTCTCAACAGATCAGATAAAACTGTTAGCTTTTTTTGTCAACATGCTTGACCAGAAGCTTAAACTGCCTGTTGTTTGGCACTACCCAGTAACATTTATCTCTTTCCCTTGTATGAGGGAGATCCCCTACTATTAAAGTGCTTGCTTTACTTTATGCCTGTCTCTGTTTTTTCACTCAGCTTTAGATTTATGAGCCATTGTAAGCTTTTCTGACTGCTGCTGAAAAGGATTCATGTCTGCTTGTGCTCACAGCATCCAAAAAATCACTCATTTCACAATGTTAATTTCTTTCCCTATATAGGTATTCTTCATTTTTTTTTTGTACACCGTTACACTTCACTGTGGTAATTCAAAGGATTTTTACATACCCGTCTGAAAGAAGAGGAATGTATTTTATTTGCTGTTTGTTGTTTTGAAACATGGATTCAATCAGTTCTGGTCCTTTTTTTTTTTTTTTTTTGTCACCACAGTGAAAGGCAGCTGCACATTAGAATAAAAGCTAATTTTCAGGTTCTGTTTTTTGAACATTTGATTTTTGCCTTGAGGAAGAAGACTAGCTGACCTAACGATGTCCCTTCTAGCTCTGTTTTGTATGCTTCTGTGATTAGCTGAATGTCCACAGGAAAAAACAAATTTTATTTTTATATCAGATGCTTGGCATTTGGTAATTTATTTTCAGTTTTAAAAATTGCTGTGTTTGTGGGATTTTTTGTGTGTGTGTGTTTTTGGTGTGGGTTTCGTTTGGGTGTTGGTTGGTTGGTTGTGGGGGTTTGTTTTTTTTTGTTTATTTTTTTTGAGAAAACAGCAGATATTCAGCTTTTCCCTTAGGTAGCTTTCTGTCTAGATTTGGGTTGACCACAACTTTTCCTGTGTCAATCTGTCTCCTTACATGGGAGATGGGAGACCCCCAGAGAGATGCACATCTCAGATGATTCTTAAATATTTAATATTCCTTATGATCTTTTAGTCAGTAGCTGGATAACATTAGCTTGCATTTTTCTTTGAAACAGACCCATGATAATTTTTCTCTTCAGTCTTTTGGGCGTGATTTCATTGCTGGGATTGATGTGTCCTTTCTCTAGGATGTGACATGTAGGAAAATGATGTCTGCAGTGGTGGGTGAAAGACCCACCTGTCCCCATCAGTGGCCTATGCCAGGTGTCTGGGGAGAGGATGCAAGAAATAGACAGTGTATTTCCCCTGATATCTCTCTCCCCATTTCCCGTAGTCAACAGAAATGATCATTACATCCCATTTTCTTTCAACAACCCACAGTAAAAGTTAGATCGAGTGTCTGTATTTGTTGCATCTCTATGACGTTATGTTGCAACTTACCTTTAAGGTATTGGATTTTTGTTTTCTGGCTGTGATCCTTGTGGTTGTTTGTTTGGTAGCCTAAGTGCCAGAAGCTTGGCATAACAAAACATTACAGGTCATCTATCTCAGTCCCCAATAGCACTAGATTGTTTTCTGTTTTATACTCTTCAGGCATAGGGATTTTGAGGAAGTTTTTTAAAATGGGCTTCTTGAGGACATCTGTGTGATTTCTACTGACAGACTTCTCTGCATCTGTTAGAAATTGTTTGATGCTGATTTTGTAATTTTTCTTTTCCTGGCTTTGATTTGATCTAATTGATCTTCATTGCAACTGTTTTCTTTTTCAGTGCTTACTGGTAAACAGCTGTGATACAACCCAACAGCTAGAAAGCCATTTCATTTTATTTTCAGTTTTCTCTTAAATCATCTTTTCAAGTTCTTGTTAACTGTTAAACTATTTTTTTTTTATGTTTTACCCGCTTCAAGTCACCTGTGTAGAAGGACACAAAATTCAATGTAGCATCTTACACCTGGGTTCACCAGTGTCCCCTGAAGGTCCCAACAGTGTTATACATTGACAAACACAACTGGTATGCTCACGGCTTCACCAGAGAGAGTGCAAGTGTCTTCCTAAGCACCTGAACTGCCTGGGGTAGGAAGCTCCTACTTTCTTTTCTCTTTGTTTCAGTGACTGCTTAATTACAAACCTTTTTAAAATTCATTTTCTATTGCTGCGATAGATGATTTTTATTTTTTTTTCCAGCAAATCTGCCTTACTTGTGCCCTGTGCTTTCACTTTGTCTCAAATTCACCTTTTAAATAGGCATATTGATACACTCTACAAACATCGTTTATTTTCTGGATACATAAAATGTATTTTTTTTTCAGCTACAACTACTGCCCTAATTTTCAGTATTACCTTCAAATGTAATTAATGTGATCTTTTTGCACTCTTTCTGTGTCCTTCAAGTGACATTATAAAGCTCTTTCTTCAAGGAGAGTCAGTGAATACATAATCACATCTTGATTTCTTACCTGCTTACAGTATTCACTTTAGGTTCTTAGGGCAGCTGTCAGCTTTGGACCTAAGTTGGTTTGAAACAGCCTTTCAGTAAAGGTTCTGTGATGCATTAATGAGGTGGAGGGTAATTATATCCTCTTTGCTTCTTCTCCAGCTAGTTTTGTCGCTCTCTTCACCAGGTCCTCCCCATTTTGCTCAGATCAACTGCCCCTCTGGTCTTCCAAACCATCCACAGCTTAGTCCCCCCATCTCTGATCTATGCCGTTCTTGCCACTTGCCTCTGTGGTCCACTGTAAGGCAAAAGAAAAAGAGGAAGAAAATGAATTCTGTCATACCCGTGAGAGGAATGACCTTGTGAGGGTTGCCTGTGTGGAACTGGATGATGATGTGGCTGGTGACTGTTTGATATGAAATGAGACATAAAGTTACCTTTCTTTTGGTGAGACTTTGCAAGCTCTACTAATCATATTTCTAGGGATAGAAATTTGTAAGTCTTCCAGGCCATATGTTAAGCTTATAACCTTATTTGCTATTGCTTACAACAGGTCTACTATTCTTTTAATATATGGTATATGTGTGAAAACTGCTATTGCTGGAAAGATGAGATGGTGTTACATGCCAAAAGTGCTTTGCTTAGTTTTGATAGGTGATCTCTAACTAGCGTGCAGTGACCAGAGCATGAGGAAATTTGCACTTACAACCATGGATACATGGAAGAGAAAATGTTTCCATCCACCTGCAGATTTACCAGGTGGAAATTAATTTTGTTTGGTGGCCGCAGTTGTGTTGTATTGCCATTAAGAAAAAGCTGCTGAATCAGACATTTCTGAGATTTTTGTAATTTAAGTTTATGCCAAATTAAAAAAAAAGCCAGGTTTTTTTTGTTGTTGTTGGTTTGTTTGGGTTTGGGTTTTTTTTTCAGATACTAGACTCCAGGCTGTTACTGAATCACTTTTTTATACAAATGTAACTCCCAGGTGTGCCACTACACTGGTACTTTTAATTCCATTTCATTTATTGTGCTCCAGAATTATCATTTTGCTTTCATCGACACTTATGGGTAATTTAATATGTGCAAACTAAATTAGTTAAGATCAAAGCATTAATGGTGGTGCTTCTTCCATGCCTTCATTTCTATGGTGGTTAAAACCTTTAGGTTAAATATATGTTTGCGTGCCTTTTCAGTGTATCTTCTGGAGGAAGAACATATCACTTGTGTTACAAGTGCGTAGGTAGTTTACCATCTGTGAGTGGTCCCCTTGGAACCCTAATCAAGGGTTCCTAATCCTAACTAAGCCTAACTCATTTTTTTTCTCCTTCCCTGCCGCAAGTCCACCCCACCCCCCTGCCCCATACCCCTAAGCACTAGAAAAAGCAGAAAATGATGCAAAATTACCTAGTTTGCACACTCATAAAAGTAAGATGGGATGCAGCAAAAACTAATGCTCTTGTGCCAACACTGTAAGACTGGATATTTTAAGTGATTCTTTTTTTCCCCTTTTCTAGTGTGTTGACTTATGAATGAAGGTGAATTAAACTCTACTGTGTGCAAGTGGTTGCTATTCCCAAGCAAACTGTCATGTGCTTGATGCAGTTGTCCTTGCTAAAGGAGTGGATACTTAAAGGAGATGTTAGACTTCACTGCTAAGAGTAACCCAGGTGTTTGAAAGTCAGCAGTTTGGGGTGTGTGAACAGCAATGGATATTTGAGAGTTTGTGGGAATATGGAAAACTATGTGCATTTGGATGTCCTGGAAAATAATTTAGTGAGTGACAGGTCCAGAACAATGTCACTGTGTATCAGCAGTCAGCTGGGAAAAAGAAAGCTCGTTACAGGAATTATAAATGAGAATACCTGCTTGACTTGAGGAGAGCAAAATGTGCTGAAAAATACATCCCAGAAATAGGTGGTCAGAAATAAAGGGAGCCACCCTGGACTTGCTAATAGTTCTGTCTTCAACAAACACTGTTAAGCTCATATTCCCAAAAGAGAGAAAATAATAAAAATTTAAATCTAAACCAAGAGAACCACTGATCTATTCTGGATGGCAAGCAGAATGCTATAGCTGCCTGGGAATGGGAGAAGAAAAAAAAGTAGTCACTGGGGAGTTGCAGTGTCTTGGCTGCCAAGGGCATAACAGAACTAGCTGTTTTATTAGTACAGCAGACCAAATTTCTATTGCACCCAGAGAAAATGAACCTAACAAAGACACAGGCCCGTAGATAAGAGGGAAGGCTGCCAACACAATGAAAGAAGGTAGCTATTTGGCTGTGATACAGATTTTCTTTTGATTGTCACAGAAAAACATACCCGAACTGTCATGGACCGTAAGTCCTTTCTGTGAAGACATTAACACAACGCTTGCTGGAAAACTTGGAGTGTTGAATGCTATCCATACCTACCAGCTGTGCTGCAAAGGGAGCAATGCCATGTCTTTTACATAACACCTCCCAGTGCCCAGTTTACCATTAAAATGGGAAATAGTTTGTCTTTGGCTGGTACTGAACAAGGTTGCACAGGCCTTGGACAAACTGAACATTATTTGAAACTGCATTCTTCTGCTGGCTGCTGTTCCTTGTGCATGTTTCTTGTGTTCATTGGTCCTTCTTGGAAACTTCTTGCCAGTGATTATGGTTTGTCCTTGTCTGTTTGTGATTTGTTGCTGTATCAGACTGGAACATTTGAAAACCTGTTTTCCAGACACTGCCATTCAGTTATAAGGGTTGTAACCCATTAAGTCCCTCACAGTGAATCTATTGGTTGTAATGGTGTACTGATTTGCTGTTCATCGAGTTCTTGGGGACCTTTTGAGGTTTCTTCCAACCTGATTTATCCTTTCATCCTGAGTTTATAGTCATATTGCTGTATAAGAAGATATTCTTCAGCTTGGTGTCATTGTAAAGGAGTGGGATGTCCTTGTGGCCATTGAGCAATAGACAAGTTTTATCTGAGTTCCCTTCTTCATACATATAACAATACAGCTACTGCCTTATTTGTTTTGTTTTCAAGAGGGAAGCGGGGTGGGGGAAGCAAAGTGCAAAAGCTTTACTCTAAAAATACAGGACTGAAAGGCTCTCCACTAACCTCCATTCAATATCACAGAGTATGTAGCTCCGTTAAAGGCATGGCTCTGATTGCTAAGTGCTGCAAAAGATCTACTCCATCCTCATCCACTGAGGGCTTGGATTTATTGGGAAGCTGTTTGCCTAGCTTTTCAGCACAGGACACAGCTAATGCTGTTCTGAAGGGAGGATGTCTGGTGACAGATGAAACAGCACCAAATGAATTCATGTTTAGTCCTCTGGGACTAGGGGAAATTCTTATTGATGCCGACCTGCCTCCACAGTACAAGCCAGCATCAACTTTCAATTGCATTCTCAGGCTGACATGGATAGATGGCAGCAACTTTGAGAGCTGAGGTCAGAACAGTATCACCAAAACCAGAGCTTTGTAGCTTTCCAGGGACAACTGGAAAGCTAGAGTATTTGACTTGCTGGAACATCACTAGTACTCATTTTTTCAGGCCTTAACTGAGGGGTTTCCAGCCTCATGACTAGTAAGTTTCAGTGACATATCAGGTTTGTTGGAAGATTTTAAAATATTTTTTGCAACTGACCTAACTGCAATAGTAAAAGCCCTGTAGTTGGTTGCATTCTTCTGTAATAGCTCATTTCACTTTCTATATCAATTTGTGTTGATGTAGGAGTATTTACAACAATTTGAGTTTGCCCTCTTGTAGTGCAGGAGGAAGAGGGAAGCAGGAATATGGGATTAACTCTGATGGCTTAGCTAAAATCTACCCTTCCTCCATATCCCTCTGACTCTCTCATCTTCCTAAAAGCAATACTTCATGAACTGCATTAGAAACTCATTAATGTATCAGCCATGTTAAAAACAAAATCCAAACAGCTAGGCAATTGATTATTCTTTGGGGCATTTTCCAGCAAGTCAAGCAGCTCCCATAACTCATCCTGTTGACAGGTCTATGACTTTGTTTAGCAAATATAAAGCAATTTCACCCATGTACTTTACCAATCTAACTTGCTAATAATGTCTGTCTGGATTTAAATATAAGGGTAAAGCCAAAAAAGCTGTACTAATGTTATAAAAACCTTGATAACCTTGATGACAAAACAGCTATAAAGCCTTTCATAACTGGTTCTGTGCTACATCTTTGTCCTATTAAAAACATTGAGCACTTGCTCACAGCCTCATAAATACAGTCTTACCCAGTAGGATGACATGAACACAAAAGCTGAACATAGAGTTCCTATGTGAGTGCAGGGCAGGTGAAGCTCATTTTAGCAGCACAAATAATTTGTATTGCCTTCTTTTATGAAGAGCACAAAGGCAATTAATTTGTTTAGGCTGTTGGTGGACACCATCAGAGAGAAAGGGTAACAGCATAATCTGTTAGGGTGTTGGCTTGGCAGACAGTGGGTTGTGTTTCCCTCTGGAGTCTACCAAGTTCTGGCTGAGTCCAGATTTCAGACTTCATTCTCTGCCATTGGCAGCAAACAAGGATTCCTATGAAGGGATGTTTGCAAAGGGCCAAATGCTCTGCCAAGAGCGTCTCTTATACATCCATCGTTATAGCTACTGTATGTTATGAGAGAAATTGCATATGGCAAATAATGAAAGGAATATAGAAACCTTTATAAATTGTAGCTTAGTATTTAAAACAATTGCTTCTTTCACTCTCAAAAAACAACAGCCAAACAAACAAAAAAAAAAAACTAAACACACCACACCAAAAACTATGAAATGTCCTGAAGAATTGTAGTTGCTAAATTATGGTGAGAACATGGGAGGTCCTGCCTGTATGGAAATGGGTTTATTTCTTGGACCAGAGGATGAGCAATGGTAGAAAGTGAGGCACTTCCATAGAGTTGTACCTCTATTTCAGAAGGTGATCTTAGATATGGATGAAATTTTAAAATATATGTTGACGTACTACCCTGATATCTCGCTTTAGGAGTTGTATGCTATTCTTGATAGCTGATACTTACGCATTGACTATACTCTGTAGTGCCTTCTTGTGTCTGTTAAGAGACCCAGTGCCAGAAGAGTCTTAGATAATACAGAATTGCACAGAATTTGCTTGGGAGTTGTCTGTCACTACTATCTTTTCTTTTATAAAGAAGATCCCTGCAGGACTGAGACCCTGTTTGCCTGAGAGCAGACAGTAGATCCAATTACCTGGGTCAAAATTTTGCAAATTCTGTGTTAATACGATGCTTAATATGAAGCCATTTCTTATTAGTTTTGTGGTTTCTAATTCCTCCCACAACAAATGACTGCTGAAATATCACTGTAAAGATTTCATTTCAATGAGTATTGTTTCCTTTCCCATCTCAATGACTGTGTAAATTGTGAAAAATTGTAATCAAGAGAATCACCCTTTTTAACAAAATCTACCTCAAAAATGATACAAAATGTAGATTTGTTACTCGAAGCAAACACATACACACACCCTACCCATGGACTTTGATGTTGCTTAGTGCTAACTGTATTAACATATGAGGAATAACTGATTCTCACTTCACTTAAGGTAAAAAATATGTCCGATCTTTTAAATGTGTCAACGCTGTCACTTACCTGAAAAAAATGGGATACCTTGTTCCAGACTGTCTGGGGCAAAGGGCATTAAAACCTTCCTGTTTCATTTACCTTGCTTTAATGACTTTGTACTTTGTGTGCAGTAAGGTTTTATGCTTCTGGGGAGATATGGATCTGTGGCAGCAGGGGTAGGAATGCAGGCTGTGACAGGAGGATTCAAGCACTCACTGGAGTTAAGTGGGGAAAGTTGCTATCTGGTTTGCCCGGGATTTTAGTAGAAATGAGAGAGGACAGCTGTATTTCTGATTTCAGGAGGGTGTTCCAGCCACTGGACTGGAATGATAAGGAGAGGTGATGATGTGAAATGGCTTGCAACTTACTGCTCATCCTGTTGAGGCTGGGATGCTAAATAGAAGTGGAAGTGCTGTAAGGATATATCTCTATTCTCAGAACAAAGGGTGGATTCTTTCAGGGTAGAAAGCAGTGATAGAATTAACCCTTCACAGAGGTGTCTGCATCCTATTTTCCTTCCAGACAGTCAGTGTTTGTTCATCCACTTCTGCTGGAATCGTGTTTCGGTGATCTCTGGAGTGGTAGAAGCCATATGGCTTGCATTAACTTCCTTTTCAGCATAGAATGGAAAGGGAGACTAATTTTCTTTTTGCCTAGATAATGCTTTTAGCCCTATTTTACATGACCTGAGAAAAAATCTGGAAGCGATCAGGCAATTTCAGAATCACAAAACCACCTTGAGAGAGGTCAGCTCAGTAATGTGCCAGGAGGACAGTCCCCTACAGCTGCTTATGGAGAAGCCTCAATGGGTAGCAAGCAGATGGCTAAGCTCTGTCAACATCATGAAGTCTTCTAAAACATCAGATTGAATCAATGAGGTTCTGGCTAGCTAACTACATAGGAGATACTCATGAGCATAGCTCTCTTTCAGCGTTTGCCTTTCTACACGACAAAAAAAGAATGTTAATCCTTGAAATAAAATTTCATTAAGTATGTATGTGAAAATGAAGACTGTAACATGGATGCGTGTTTGCTAATAACAGTGAAAGACTGGATTTGGCAGTGTAGGAGGGCTCTTCCAGCTTTACAGTCCTATAGTATTTGTAGAACTGTTTTCTCAATAAATCAGTGGGTGTTATGCAAAGACTGTGCTAAATAGGAATAGTAAAAAATAGTGAATAATTCAGATCTGCCTGGGAACAGTTATATAGGTAAGTTAAATCTCAGGTTTGCATAAAAGATAAGTAAACGTGAACATATTGCAATTTGGGCTTACATGGTATATTTGCCTTGTTCAAGTGAGACTGCACCTGAACTCTAAGCACTATCCTGTATGCCACCAAGCACAGCAAAACTCAAGGCAATGTGGATATATGCATTACTCTTGGACCTAATGGACTTTCTTTTCAAAGAAGACAAAGTGTCTTTGAAATGGGAAGTGCAAGTACACTACAGCTGCTGGGAGAACTATTCTGGCTTTCCTTTTATGTAAAGGTCATTGCAAATTGGGAAGTTTATTTCACGTCCTGCATGTTTTGTGCCACCAGCCATGGTCCCTAGCTGATAGATAAGACAAGTGAATTTGGTCATTAGTCATTTCTAAGCAATTCATGACTTTAGAACAAAGAATAACAAATAACATATTCAGTGTGGAATCATAGGGACAACACAGGAAAATTGATCCTAGATGCAGGATTATAATTTCTGGCCTGACAGATGACCTAACGTAGGCTGCTAAATTTCAGTGTAGTGACTCAAGAAATTAAATTATGCTTGGCAAAAAGAAGCAAGTGAGACTGATTTGTTTCTAAAGCTTAAGCACAATATCTGTTTTCTGTTTAAAAAAAAAAAAAAGTGGTAACAGATTAAATTGCTATGAAAGATCCATATTTGCAAGTTTGCAACTCATCAACTGAAACAGAAGGAGGAAGACAGAACTGGTGTGTCATTGTAAAGGAAAAGGTTTCCAGAAATCTCCACTGTACATGAAGAACAGCCTTGTTTTCAGAAACTCTAGTCCTTGCATACCATATGGGGCTTTTTGGTAAGGAGAGCATCCAAGAAGTTATTTCAGTGTCTGTGTGCCAGAGAGCAGCAAATGAAGCTTTCATTTCTTTTCTAGTATTGCTTTTTGCTTTTCACAAGAGTACATGTTGGGTTTTTTTGTTGTTGTTCCCTATATATATAATTCCATATGTATTATACATAGAAACGTGCATGAGTGAGAGTGTGTATGAGAAATTGTAATATGAATTTACCTGCCTATTAATGTTTAGGTATAAAAAGCTACTTTTACTGTAAAAATGGATTACAAGGAGGTTTGGTGGTTGTTTTGCTGTGGGATTTTAAATAAAATATTGTTATTTTTTATTTATTCTAGTGATAGCAGTTATCCCTCCAACATGAATAAAATACACCAGCTTAGGGCAGTATATCACCCCTTGGTGAATTTAGAAGCTCATCAGCTCTATTATGTCTGTTTAATATAGTGTTGCTTTGGGTTATATTTCTGGGATATAGCTCAGTTAGATTTGCCCTGCAGGAGTAATCTCACTGAGGTAGTGTGCATGCTCTTTTCACCACCTTTATGTTTCAGCTATGGAGATCAAAAGGTTTACTGGATTTCATGTTGCTACTGCTGTGCCTCTTTTCTTAGTGTCTCACAAAAAAAGCGAAGGAGCAAGAGAAGGGTCTTTGTGCTTTACAGAAAACCGTGGTAGGCTGAAGGAGATCATCCGTTAATACTGATATGTGTAGCAAGAACAACTAAAACACAAGGAAAAAAACCATAATTTGTCTTCTCTACTTTCTGATTTCTTGCTATTAAGCAGATGTCCCTCCAGGTATATTTCTCTTTTCTCAAAACTAAGAACAGTTGGAAGACTCACACACCTCTGTTTTCTAAAGCAGTGCCAACATTTCTAGACTTATCTGTCTAGAATAGTAAATCAGGATTGTAAAAGAATGGGATTTTGAATGGAAGAGTTTTGAAGAAACAAGATTCATATTTAGATTTTACATTTGTTTGTTGTATATTGAATTAAAAGCCAGATTTTGAATATTTTTTATACTAGGTTGAAAAAATTGAAAAGAATGGTGATGAGAAAGCATAGCTTCTCCCAGTTTCTTTTGTTTTTAAAGGCCTGCTACTTAGTATGAAGTTATGGGTCAACCTTAGAACAGAACGGGATGCAGTCTATATAAGAACTTCAATATTTTTCCCATTTGTCTTACAGTGCCATATGTTCAGGTAGAGTCTTTTGATTTTAATGACCATTTCCCAGAAGGAGTCCTTTCCATAGTTGTGGCTTTATAAACAATGGTAGCATCAACATAAAATAAGTAAATTGATCCCCCAGAGAGAAGGCGACAAGCAAGTGAGCAAGCTATAGACCCTTCAGATCCCTCTGCTTTATATAAAATATGCTGTATATGGGCTGGATACCTTGTTGGTCAGTTTGGGGTCACCTGCCCTTTCTGCTCCTCCTTGCGGGTGCAGCCTTCAACTTCCCTGCACCCCCCAGTGTGGTGCACAGGATCCACCAGTGGCCTTGGTCTGCACACTAAGCCTTGGTACTAAGTCTACACACAGGGTGTTATCACTGCTGGCAGCAAACATTGTCTGTGAGAACAGGCTGCTGACTTCAGACAGTGCAGTTAGGTAGAAGAACTGAGCTGAGAAGTAAAACCACTGAACAGAACCAGCTCTGTTCTCACCCAAACCAGGACAGTACCATACAGGCTCAATAGGAGATAGCTTACTTTGACTTGTAAGATTTACGTGCCTTTTTGAGACTTTCTTCCACACAGATCTTCTACTGTAATATTGACCTGTGTGAGAATAGATTTGTGAGTCTATCCTCTTATCACCAATTAAAATGGAAGTAATTTAGCACAGAGTCCTTGCAGGATCAAACCCAGCAGCTTTTATACACCTTATGCTCAAGGGGAGGTACTATCTATTTAAGCATAAAAAGTCTATAAAGCATCCACTTCTGTCCCTCATTATGATGTACTGTAGCTCCCAGACTGCATTCAGTAAGCACAAATCACACTTTTAGACAACTGTATCTCTGTTCCTGCTTCACTTGGTTACAAGGCAGTAGTTCATTTTCCATTAGTTTTCACCCAAATTATACTTTCTTGAATATCCATCAGAAGGAGGTTAGAATCAAAACCTAATCCAGAACCTACAGCAAATAGAAATAACAGCTTTTTGTCTTTCTTAATGTCATTGATCTTTTGAGACAATACCACTGATAAAAAATAATATCTGGCAGAATTAATTTCACAGAATTTCAGGCATCTACAGTAGATATAGCTCTACAACTGGTTTTCTCACCTCTCGACAGATTATCAGTGACAAGAAATAAGCATTAGGGAATGACTCATCTGAACTCCTTTGGACAACAAGTTAGCCTGTAATTTAGGGTAGTGAAATGGGCACAAAAAAGCTTGTTTCTTCCCAGTGAAAATTGTGGCAGCCTAGGCCGACACCCTAAGGCAGAGCCAGTCATTCAGAAGAGTGTTCTTCAAGACAGGACTTCTCCTGTGTGATGTGATGTGCCCTGCCCCACTGGCATCACAGCAGCCCTGAAACTGGCTGCCTGCACAGGAGAAGGACCTAAATATGTGTGTCTGCTTGAGGGATCATTTGTGTCTGCTTGAGGGATCATTTGCTTTACTCAGAACAACTGCATAGCTTGTCTGTTTCTTATTTTTGTCTCAGCAGGTAAAGATGAATAGATACCAGCAAAAGCTAAAAGGTTAAAAGTTTATTAGCTTTATGCTATTGTTTCTATAACAAGAATAAGACTAAAAAACACATGGTAACAATGTTTTTTTTGTTGTTTAAAAAAAAATAAATCCATGAAGGATAATAGACTTTAAAATGTTTCATTCAGACACAGTACAGTAAAATTCCCTAGGGGGTAAATATGTGTTTTCTTTTCTGAGGGTGTCAAAAATCTTCAAGAAAAGACTTATTTCTTCAAAGAATGAAAATATTTTTCTTTCTATCCAGACTTCAAAATGTTTCCCTCAGAAAGACAAACTTCTTTCCAGTTGTAAGACTTCTATTCAAGACTCATTATGTCGGGATATATGTTAGCATATTGCTTTGCCGTATGTAAGCACTGTAATTTGCTGCTTACTCAACATGTATAACTAGATATTTTATTTTGATAGTGAATAATAGCCCCTTATCATTTTAATGTAATCTTTAAACCAATAGCAAATGGCAAAAAAGCATTGCTTAAATTCCAAGTATGTTTGTCTAGCTCAGAACTTAGGCCCCTATCCTGCAAGATAAAATCATTACCAGTCCACACAGCTCCACAGTGCAGCACTACTGTTGCATGTGTTTAACAGCTGCAGACATATTTTGGTTGATGCTTTTGTTCCTAAATGAATTTCTAAGACAGATATTTAGGTAACTGTGTAGATTAGAATAAATGGATAGGATACTCTGACTTTTCCCGTTGCGGAACAATTGTGCAACAGCAGTGCTGGCTTGGTACCCGCTGCAGAGTGTCTTCAGGTATACTGAACTGCACAGGCTCAAAAACTTGCTGCTGCAGCATTTGCAAGCTCTGCAAGCCCTTGCCTTCAGATTTCAGTCCTTTGAAGTTCTCTGGAACTAAATCTGAAGTCAGTCAGCAGAGCAGGTGTTCCTCTGCAGCTCTGTTCCTGCAGGGGTTTATAGTTAAGAGAGGGGTGTGTATTCAAGTTTACTCCATAGTAAATTGAAGCTGATATCGTGATCACTTTGTAGTGGTAGAGGTGTGTACTTTTGCTGTGGTGCCAGCAATGTTATTTCATGTGTCATGGCTGAAACTGTGCATCAGAAGAGACTGAACTCTTAATGATTGAATTTAACATGCTGCTTTTTAAATAGGATGTACTAAGTTAATTGAACCAGAGAAAAATGGCATTTAAAATTATTCCATACAAAGTGGACTATCTTGAAAAGCAGCACTAAAATGAGCACCTCTGGACAGTTATGAGAAGTTAGTTACATTTTGTGGCCTGGCAAAGTGTAGGCTCAGGTTCTTCCAGGAAACAGATTTGAACTAGTATCTCTGCTGTTCTAAACAACCATATGAATGGGTTAAGGATAAGATTAGCACTAGAAATTGTGTTGGGGAGGAGAGAAGAGGAAATTTAAAACTCTGCTTTGGCACCAAAAGCAAGAAACTCCCTGCAGCCAAGGTGCAAGGTGCTGGCTGAACCCTGGAAAAGGGTACAGTCTTTTAAATATTTCCCTGAGTGATGATCTCCTTACAGAGCTGATGTATAAATTGCACAGACAAATCAAAAAGGATACTCCTTTATTTAGGAACCAAGATAAACTACTAATGGAAATGTGAATTAACTAAAATGAATATATAGCCTATCAGTAGAATTTGTATTTAAGGCGGACTGCACAAGACAAAGAGAAAATGTACTTGTGCATCAAGGTCACTTTAGATTGAGAAGTTTGCTATATTTGCTAGGTCATAGGGGAAATAATTACAGACAGTGGAAAGGAAAAACAGAGAAGCGAGCACTTGCAAGACCAGATGGGTCAGCACCAAATAGTGTAGGGGGCAAATATCAGCAAGGTGTAATTCAAAGCTTGTATCATACTGAACAAAGGTTGTGATTATTGGCATTTGAAACACAGTCATTGCCAGTATCCATTGGGGGAAGACTGCAGCAATAGTGCTTGCCCTTGCTTGGTTTTTGGTGACTTGAGCTTGGCTGCTGAGAATCCACAGTGACTACTCTCTCTCCTAGCTGAGTTCTAGGCTATGTGCAGCTCATTTATGAGATCCTGTTCAGTCCCTCCAACTTTGAGGATTCTACCTGAGTTTGAGGAAGAAAAGTCTCTTTGGGGCATGCTGTATTATCAAAACTTCACGGTTGAATATTTCTGTTGCTCCTCTGAACGTGACAGTGTTCATCAAAATGTAGCCACTTTTATTATTGCTTGCATTTGAACACACATTTTTGTACTGTCTTTTTCATTTATTGAAAGGTGGCTGTATAGGAAAAAGTTCGTATTTTTTTGTCAAGATATACAAACCTGGAGGAATTAATTTCTTCTGTCATATGGGAAGGCTGTCTGCTACCTTGTATCTCTGCTGCACAGTTAAATTAACCCACAATTTCTAGCCCAGAGGATAAGGAGAGTTGAAAGGCTAGGCCAGTTCATTATGTATATTGCCATTGTGCTTTTTAAAAGTAAGTTGAAGTCTTGAAAGCAGGTGGAAGTATCAAGTACATTGGTTTAATTTTAATGAGATTTATGTATCTAAGTTGCTCAGGCTATTTTGAAAATGCTCATAAATGTGTTCTGTATTATAGCTGGTCTGGGAGAGAGACATTGAGGGCAATGCTCATTTCCTTCTCTGAGCACCCAGCACCCCTTGCTGAAGTAGCACCTGATGCTTTCCAGTTTTTATCAAAAACTGCAGAGTTTACAGGTCCCCAATCCTATCAGGCATCAGTGCAACCACAGCTGTACTCACTGAGCTGTGCCCTGCACTAAACACGTTTAGTCGTTATGCATCCAGTCGGACAACAGTTGTTCATGAGGTGGAAGATGTGGGCCTTTGCTTACTGTGTGCAAGGGTGAAGTGCTTCTGAAATGAGTCTGTGCAGCTTCTACCTGTGTACGTTGAGTCCTGTTGAAATTTCACAGCAGCTCCTGGAAAGATTTCCCTTACCCTGAGTGATGACTGGATTGGGTCTGTGCTGTGCAAACCTGCCCAGCTCCTCAACTGTTCAGCTCCTACCTAAACCTGTCCACCCATTATAATATCAAGTGATCTAATAACAGCAATTGTGTGGTTCTCTTTGCTTCACCTGAACATCTGCTGAGTGTTTCTAGCACAGCATGGAAAAGCATTATCTTGGTTTACAGATTATCTTGTTCTAACAACATTAGAAATACCAGCGATCAATATGCTCCCTCTTGAGAGCAAACCCATCGCAGGTATGTCATCTGGCTACAGTTATATTCACAGGCTCATACCCATCTTGTGTCAGCTCATCATAACTGCAAATCTGTGTAGTTTTAAAATTATTTATTGCCTTAGAGATGAACCAGAGGACCTAATGTGTCTGGAGTTTGTGATTCATATGAAGAATAGTAACTGATGTTAGTCAGAAAAGAAACATCTGGGGCTTTGAACAAATTTCCATTAAAATATGTTTTTTTGTATTATGACATTTATTTCATGAAACATTAACTCTGTTTTCTGCAGACTATTTTAATATTTAGAGTTAAAGGTTTTTCTCTGACTTTTGCATTACTAGATAACTATAATAACGCAGAACATATAATAAAGTTTACAGAGAGCTGTAAGTCTGCAACAATGTTACAGCTCAAAAATAGAAATGAAACAAAGTCCAAAGAGAAAACTGTCAATGAAAATTGGTAGAAATTGGATATGTATGTAAATTACAAAAACTAATCTACCAAGATTCATGGGGCAAATAACTCTAGCTACTATTACTTGGCACCAAATAGAAACATTTCATTGAAAGTGCTGCTGCTAGAGAAATGAACTGATGAACATAAATTGAACATAAATGGCTGCAGGCAAACTGGAGCACCAAACAGAAAGGGAACAGGGAAAAGAATAATAATGGTGAGTGTTTGTATATATGTCTATTTGGGCACACATATAGATATAAGCATCTACAAGTCTCAGAAATTAATTGGATTGCCAAGGATTCCCAACCTGGCAAGTTTCCCAGGTGTAAAACCCTCAGTCACCCTTGACAGGGATGGAGCCATTCACGGGCTACAGGAAGTGAAGCCCATCCAGAATAGGGTCCTGATGCTGGTCTGGATGGGGCACCAACCACAATCAGAGATAAAAGGGATGGAGGAATGAAATCAGACTCTGAACTTCATGCCCTGCAAATCAATTAATTTAATATATTAGTCTGTTATTTAAGTTTTTATGTAAATCTTAGCCCAAAATCTGATATAATTTTTATTGCTTTAAATCTGGAATGTCTCCCTTATTTCTGATACTAAAGGGAAAAAATGAGGTTTTACCTTAGCCACCCTCCCCTCCCATTCATTGCTCAGAGTCCCAACTGTATCTCTAGGTGCTGCTTTGAATTAAATCCTTCCCCTGAGGGCACCCATTAGTAAACACTAAAAATACATATAAAAATGTGTATGTACATCTACACGTATAAACACTCCTCACACGCACACAGACAACATAAATCATTCTCTGTAGTTTCCTAGAAACCATGCTGCACATGTGGTATTTAACAGTGAATGTGGCTAACGTTTATTAGACTTGAACTGTATTGTGGGTAATTGTCCAGTAATAACCTTTGGTAAATTATATGAAGCCTTTACTTTACTTAACAGGGAACGCAGGCTCCCCAAACTCTAATATTATCATCATTCAAGATAATGAGCAACACAAACCATTCTATTACTAATCTAAAAGCAATAAATGTCAAAGTAAAGAACTATGCAATATTCTGGCCTGGAAGAACAAAGGACAAAAGTAATGATAATGCCTTTTTATATTTGCAGTCTATTATATCATGCATAACAAATGACCCTGTAATTGTAGAGAGTGTTATTTTAACAGGTTGTAAAGAGAAATTGGTGGGGGTGGGAAGGGAGTGTTCTGAACACTGCCCTGACAAATGCTGTAGGGCTGGTGAATTGAAAAAACTGATGTTTTATTTGGTGAGTGTGCCGGTTTAATCTGAAGCTGTTTTGTTTGTCACCATGATTCCCTAGAGCTCTGCAACGTGACACCAAGATCCTTGTTTGCCATGTTGATGGTTTTACTAATGACCTGCTGATAGCCTCAGTTCTTCTCTGACACGAGAACAAGAAGGGACAAAATACATTTTAAAACACAGGTTATTGATTTATGGAAATTCCTAATTTGGGCACTACCAGGTTCTCTGTGCACTGCTGTGCATACAGTGGTATAAATTCAGGCATGGTGGATTTGTAGAATGACTCTACTTTGAGATATCTTGGTTTAATTTTTTTATAAACAAAACCAAAAGCTGTTTGATTAGCATTTAGAATAATTTTTTTGCTTTCAAGTTAGGAGTGAAGGAAATTGCCTGAAACTCAGGAAGCAGATGGCCCTTTGTAAAAGTAGAGTAGTTCTTACTTTCTTGCACCTTATGTTCATTGCCTATCTCAAGAAAAACTTTTTGCTGAACTAACACTGTATCTTAGTTTGCATGTGCTTCATACCACCATGTGAAGGTGATGCTACAAAGCAAAGCATTTTATAAAACAGATGTTTAAATAGCACTATTCTCTAGGTGGTTTAAATAATTTTTTCAGATAGGTTTGATGTAATAAGGAGTCAATTATCACAAGTGGCAATTATGCTTTATTCACCAATATGCATGGTCAAATTCTGTTCCCGGATACTTACACGTGAAGTAAATCCATCCACCCACCCACCTCTGTATCTAGATCTATGCTTGTGGACACGGAAATAGGATGGAGATGTAAGAGGAAAAGTGTAGAGTACTTTGTCCAGAAATGAACCCTATTGCCTTACAACTCATGTGATTCTTTATGCCTTCCCTAATTGTAACCATTTTATATCCTCTCTTGTCCAACACAAAAGACCCCAATAGATTTAGGACCCTAGAGGGTCAAGCCCCATATGGTTTCATTAGGTGAAATTCTGTTTTGACTTGCTTTGGTACTTTCAGATGCTGGCATGTAGACCATAAGTGACAAATATTATATTAAACTCAACTAACCTTGCTTATATTATCTTTATTAAGCTGGTTTATGAAGTTGCCTTTGGTGTATGTTTCCTGTTCATAAGGTCACATTACTTCACCACCTCAAAAATGTATCCACAGAAATGTTTGTCAGAGAGAAAACAGACCCTCAGAGCAAAGCTGTAAAATTTAGGTTTTCACTTGTACCTCTGCTTAACAGAAGCGACAGAAAAGAAATAGCAAGCAGATATTTTACATCTCTCTTTCCTTCTCAGGGAAAACAAATGATTAAACTTCTCAGTATTTGCATTTTCTCCATCAGCATATATTCTAAACCTGTCAAGTGAATGGCAGGGGGCTGGTACTGCCTGTTGCTTCTCAGATTTTGGAAAAGATCAGAACCTGAGCTTCCTGATGGCACAACTCTACTGCACTTTCCATAGCAGGTCTCAGAAAAGATGTTCCCATGAGATTTATTTATACAACTAAATTCAGGTAAGCTCCTGAATAACGAACACAGCTTGTGTTGTGTTTTATTTTTACTCCTTCTTCCCCATGTCTAAATGTGTGTTACACATTTATCTATGTGTTCATCTGTTTCTGTTTGTCTGTAATTTTATGTGGTAGCATCTGTGCGTGGTAGTTTCGTTTAATAACATCTATATAAGTGAAATCAACAGTTGGGTTTAAAGACTGTGTTCAGTAGGCAGAGGAGTCTTGGATGACTGTTACTTGTTAATATGGATTGACTACTATGTAGTTGAGATGTGAAGAGGGATTTAATTAAATGGTTTATCTAGATATGAAGATCATTGTCCTCTTTTCTTGGGCTAATGTGGAAAAGAAATCTAGCTCCTTTCGGTATGAAATAAAAATTTATATGTCTTGTGACTCACTAGCTTCTCATCCCAAATGGTGTTTGGTTGCTTGTCAGACTTCATCAGTCTTAGAAATAGTTTCAGAAAGAACATACGTGAATCCATCCTCGGAAAAAATGTTAATGCTGCCACCGATCTGGGAACAAGATAAGTGACAAGAATGTCCAAGATAGGGAAAGAAATTGAGTTAAAATGTTTTGGAATTGCTTATGTATTGAGTTTTATTTTCTGGTTTCATTGAAACTAAGTGTCAGGCCACATGAATGTTCCAAGTATCAGCCTGAAGGCAGGAGTGTAAGACTTGATATTGTACATCTGACGAAGTTTCAGAAAGGAGACTTCCCAAAAGGCTTGCTCTTTGAAAAAAACAAAACAAAACCAAACACAAAACCCCAAAACAAACAAACAAAACCAAACACCAAAACAACCAAAAGTAGGCTATTGCTAATCCAGTTTACAGCCAATTTGACAGTGCACAAATGAGACTTGGCACATCACTAGTATAATTATAATGTAAAGCTTTGCACAAATTAATTTACAAATACAATTTGCCCTTTTTGAAATACTTCTGCAAGGCTTAGGATTTAGAGATTGCTTCCAAGCCAATGAACAAATTAATAGTAACATTATTATAGCCCAGGAGAATTTTCCTTTTTTTCCAGTCCTGTTCTGTGTAACAAGATTTACTCGTTAAATCTCAGTCCTATTGTGCTTGGCTTCATTATAAGCAGGGAAGTTGCCATATCTGAAATGGAGTATCCATTTCCCCCAGTTGAGCATGCAGATGTCTGACCAACCAACCTGTCCCTCATCTCTTCAGTCTCCTACTGTCTCAGCAGTTACCCGTGTTGATCATATGTTGGTCCTAAGGGCTATGTCTCTGACTAGACATCCTGCAATTATTACAAGTTTATTTAAGAAGACATGAAGAAATACTATTGGAATTCTTCATCACTGAGTCAAATCAGTTGTTCCTGGTACTTACCGTATGACAACACAGCGTGCACCCCTTCACCAGAGTAACAAACTGCTTCTCTTAAGCTTGTTCCTGCAATTCACTGACTTTTGAAGATCAGGGTGTAAATATCTCTTAGACACATTAGTTTCATATATGAGAATATAGCTTTTGCTGACTATGCAAGTAATTTTGATCAAACTGAAGAAAGGTGCCACATCCTTTATTTTTACTGTTAGACAAAAAGAGGGTCAATTTAACAATTTTGAGTAACAGGTTGTCACCTGCATATGAATATTCTATAGTTCATTTCATTTATGCCAAACAAAATTCCTAAGCCTGCATTTTTATGATCTGTACCTTCTTCAAAGCTTAAAAACCTTCAGTAGGGTCAGCATCTATCTACTAATTTATTGCATTTAATGCATAGTTGTGATGAACAGAGCATGAAGATGACTAATTCCACTTAATCGACTGTATCTTTTCCTAAACCTTTCTAGTTATCTTCTAATAGTAATAAAAAGGCGGTGTTGGGGAAAATGTTGGGGGGTTTTTCTGTCATCAATACTAAGCAATAGAACATTTTTTTTTTTTAGCATTTTTCCTTATTTTCATTGTTACAGGGGAACCTGCTTGGAGCTTCTTCTTTTTCTTTTAGGTGAGTGTTTTTTCTAAAAAAACCCTCTTGTTAGAATTCAATTCTGTATTAACTGTTCATAAGAGAATAAAGCAAATTCAGATAAATTCTGATAGAAATAATGTAAGCAGACAATACTTTACACTTTACTGGAGGATGCAACTGCAGGAAAACAAGTACTACTGTAATGGTGCACACCATCAGGAACAGGTTCCCATCTCTCCCAATAGCATGTCCCAGCAAACCTCGAGGAAATCATGGGAAACACCAGTGAGGACAGTTACACAGTTATCTGTCTGTAAAGTGGTTTTTTTATGGTTTGGGTTTTTTATTTTGGCTGTTTCTGTTACAAAATTCTTAAGCTTAGAGGTATAACTAGTCAGAAAACTGAATCTTAGCTATAGGGAGATTGTCACATATTGAAAAGAAGGTGTTCTGATCTAGAATTTATCTACTTCATCTCCCAAAATATCATGTACATGAAAATTCAGGACTGAAGGCAGCTGAACCATTCTTGTGTAGAAAAGTTTTGCTGTCGTAGCAAAACAACATATTTGTGCAATGTTTTGTACCCGTAATAGCCATTGCAATATATGAAAAGTTATTTTTTCATCCTGCCTTGAAATAAACATGCTGCTATAAAATAAGGGTGTTTTGTTTTTATTAAGGACAGCCTACTTAATCAATTTTTCAGGTGGATCAATTTTTCATAGGACCAGTGTAAGAGATGCAGGACTTCTGGACTTGATTATTTTTAGTGATATTAACCAGCATATTCTTCTGTACAGAATGTCCTTAAATTTAGTGAGTCACCAGCTATGAAGGGTTAATTGTGCTTACTAATCCTTCTATTATAGAAAAGCTAAAATACTACACGTTCTGTGCAACTAAATGCTTATTCATTCTTTAATATTGTAATAATTAAATTTAAGTGCCTTACTATTACATACTAGTAAATTTTAAGTGCTAGCCAAAACTGGTGAAAAGAAGAATCAGAAACATATTCCACACCTGTTTTATACCCCTGAAAACACTCCTCTTCTTTACACAAACTCATAGGTGAGGTTTATAGCATCATGGTCAGCAGAAGCTCCCAAGTTCCAAGCTTCACTTTGGTTTTGGCACCAGGCAGATTTGGACAAAGTCTAAGGATTCATCCTGAAGTTAGGTAATCCAGGTGATTGCAGAGAAAATGCTTTGCTGTATATTGGATGTATTAGAAAGATTTATTTTTATTTTGAAGCACCCATCTTTAATATTAAACTGGTCAAGGTATTAGTTTTGATGAAGGCATTTCATGGTCTTGTTTTACTAAGACTGGTACATATATAAGCACAAAGACGAATTGGAGAAGTATCCTGGCATGGTTGGGAAATGACATCTATCTAAACCAGCCTAGATGCAGGTTGGCTAGTATGCATATATCAAAACTAGCATCTGTGAGCCCAGAATGTGCTACATGTCCAGCGCTGCTCCATGAGCAGCACTACTTGAAAAGACTTTAAGAAACTGCCTAAAGAGCTGCTCTGCCTGTCTTATCCTCATGCAACCAGCAATGCATTTTACACAGTCATGGAGAATTCCTGCAGTCATTACTACATCTTGGAGATGAAGAACTCATGGTAATGCAGAATTGCATGGAATGATCTAGTGCAGGCTTTTTGTGGGATTTCTACACTTTCAAATAATCTCATTGCATATACTTTGGGAGGAAGTGCTAATTAAAAGTGTGAAAAAGCATATGTGGTATTTGCGAAGCTGTTACCCAAAGTTATATTGCTGCATCTGTTATCCACTGCAATTAGTCATAGTTTAATGAGAAAATAAGATATGTGAGATCTGCATTTCTAAAACTACAGTCCCTTTTTCCCACATTCCCTCCTTTCCCAGAATAGCAGTCACAGTGCACCTGTAATTCCGTAATGCAAAAAGTATTTATTATTTCAGCAGGTGAATAACCTGCATTGAGGACTTTGCTACTGCAGTTTTTGCTGTGATCCTGGTACGTTGTCGAACTGCTTTTCTAGCTTTTAGTGACAATAGAGTTTTTCACATGGAACAGAGGGGAAGATGGGATCAGTTGTTATATATAGTTGTTCTTTACATGGCCCACATTAATATGTCTCTTTATGTGACATACTGCTGTAGGTACTTAGCCTACTGGGGTTTTTTTTTCAGTAATATTGAAAAAAAAAAAATATGAAAAGTGAATATGGCAAATGCAATGTCACAATAACTAATCCTGATGGGATAGAAAATTAATTCGCAGGAAGTTTTCCAGATTTAACAAAAGAAAAATTTCTTCTTTGTAATGACCTTATCTTTCCTAAAATGCTCTATAAGTTCATGGGTTTAGCATATCAGTTTTATTATATGCTATCTAACAGCTAGTATTATTTTGGCTTCATACTGTAGTGAGCATTGTAGATTTTGGGGGGGGTTCATTTTGTTTTGTTTTTCCCCCCCTAATATATGGAGGATTTCAATAGTTTAATAAAAATGTGAAATTAATTATCACAAATATAATGGCAGGTTTTATTTTCAATCTTTATCCAAACTAAGATTTCATCTGCAACATTTCACACTGCTACTATCTGAAGTTCAGAGCCATGAGTAGACATCAGATTAATAAAGGACTCTTGGCCATAAGTAGTGTGCAGGAATTCTGGTTTAGTATTACCAAAGAGTATTACAAGAAGTTGTTATAACATGAGGAATACTATTACTGGAAAAAATACTGTTAATATTAGGAGAGATTAGAAGGAAATATATTTTTCTATATTAGTTTTGTTACATGTGGCTCATTTTAGAACTTAAACTATAATTTATAATGGTGCAATGATTTTTAGCAGTACCCAGGATCAGCACTCTCCACAATCTATCTACAGAAGACACAGCAGTAGAAAGAAGAAAAGCAACTGTGGTACAAGCATTTTCTTAACAGCTGTTTCACAGTTTTTAAAATATGAAAGGACAATACACTTAAAAATAAAAGAAAAAATGGTTTGAAGCTCCTTAGCAATGCTGATTCTTAAAAATCTTAATTGTTTAGTTACTCTGTATGTATTGTGGGTTCAACAGCATCTCTTGGTGCTTATTTTTGCTTCTTGGATACCCTCTTTCTGTAGTTCTTATCTTTCCTTTATGAAATATTTTCCTTCCCAAATAATGGAAACAGGCAATTCTATCACAGATGAGGATAAACAGGTGACCTCCCCAGAAAGTGCCTGAATTTTCTATATCCCAGTACATTTTATTGCCAGGCAGTTCAATGTACATAAAAAGCATTGTAGAAATTCTAAATAGATAGATGGGAAAATACCTATATTAAAGTGTTGTTATTAATGTAGGATTTAGCACAGATACTATTTTCTTTTCCAGCTCTTAGCAGGGGATTATGGGATGCTGTTCATGGATAGTGTTTCAGAGCACTATACTCATAATTAGAGCTGGGTGAATTATTTATCCCAAACAATACTTACTATGAATTTAAGACTGCTAGTTATTATTATGCTGCTTTCCAGGAAACTCTGAGTTACAAGGTGCAGCTCCGAGGTTTGTATCTTTGTGTCTTTTATTTTCCCTCTGAGGTGATGGGGGATGTTGTTCCCTCTGGAGCAGCATTGAGAGGTTACAGCCTGTAACTGTTGGGTCGGCTGAAGCAGACGTTTCTGAAGGTGTGACCTTTCCCTACAGGTAAATATCTTCTATCAGAATAGTTCACAGTCAATTTGTCCTTCATCCCTTTTAGTGTTTCACTGGTGTTCTTTTGATCTGGAACAACTTGGCTTCATGAATAATATTCATTGTGATCTTAGCACCTTCTTTTCAGGTAAGAAAAGATTTTTTTGGATCTGCCTTCAAGTATGTTTGTAAACTGACCTGAGCTGACTTGACCTGAGCTGACTTGACCTGAGCTGACTTGACCTGAGCTGACTTGACCTGAGCTGACTTGACCTGAGCTGGAGGTGTTAATGTGGCTTGGCAGCTTGCCTTCTGAGTCCCATGGGTGCATAATTTTTTTTTTGTAGGTCATCTGGCTTGTGTGTGTATTGGGGTACTAGACTATGGCATGGGTCATAGTTTACCCCTGCTGTGCAGCTCCAACACACCCAGCCGCTTACTCCCACCGAGTAGGATGGGGGAAAGAATCAGGAGGGCAAAAGTGATAAAACTTTTGCCTTGAGATCAAGACTTTTTAATATGTAAAGCAAAAGCTGGGCATGCAAGCAAAGCAAACCAAGGAATTCATTCACAGCTTCCCATTGGCAGGCAGGTGTTCAGCCATCTCCAGGAAAGCTGGGCTCCATCACATATAATGGTGGCTTGGAATGACAAATGCTGTAACTCTGAACACCTTCTCTTCCTCCTCCATCCAGCTTTTATTGCTGAGCATGATGCCATAAGGTCTGGGGTATTCCTGTGGTCTGTTGAGGTTGGCTGTCCCAGCTGTGTACCCTTCCAAATCCTTGTGCACCCTCAGTCTACTCACTAGTGGGTTGGTGGGAGAAACAGAAAAGGCCTTGGCACTGTGTAAGCAATAACTGAAACATCCCTTCTATTATCAATGTTGTTTCCAGCACAAATCCAAACATAACCTCATGCAAGCTACTATGAAGAGAATTAACTCTATCCCAGACAAAACCAGTACAGCACGTTACCTACTGCATGGGTATTTAATCATATATCTAAGTCTTTAAACCACCACCTATTTCTGTGACTGCATGGGAGAAGATGTGGTGCCAGAGACAGCCCAGCATGAAAAACAGAGAGGTGACTTTGCCTTTTCTAATGGTCCTTGGCCAGCCAGGTGGAACTGCTGCTGCAGGGCTCCAGCAGCCCTCTCTATAAGCAGTGACAGTGCTGTTCATGGGAAATATTCTCTAATTCTTGTCTTGATCAGCAATGTTAGTTTCTAACATTGTAGAATTGCCAAAGTAATTTGGCATTGGCTTTTATCCCTTTTTTGGAATGGCAGGTATTTTAAATGGGAGAAAATTGTTGGAATTGGTTCTGTGGTGATGGCAGGAAAGCTTCACTTGCACTTGAACCATGAATCTCAAGCTCTCAGATATGAAGAAAATGAGCTTTCCTTAAAGAAAAGGTAAGAAGTTCCCAACTTTTGTGTTTGCAGATGTAAGATTAGAGGAGTGTGCAGTCTAAATAGTTGAAATACAAAAGTATTGTGAAGAAAATAGAATCAATCTTAAAGAAAATTATTATATTGACATTGTGGACTATATTCCTATAATTTGTGAACATATTTTTCTTGCAGTTATCTTTGCAGAATGTCTCAAAATAGGTCTGAAATGTTTTTGGGTACTAATAAATTAATACAATATTGATTATTCTCTATTTTTTTTTAATTCCTTTAAAAAAATTTATTTATGTGTAAAATCTATGTAAACTTGGGGACTTGTACTTCTTTCCTAAGCATCTATTTCTTGTATCCAGACTTTCAGATATGCCAGCAGTAAACAAGCAAGTCTGATGGTTTCATTTATGTATAAATTTTGCTTAATTCAAACAGCTTAATTTGGGTAGCTTGTATTTTCTATTCATTTTAAAAGCCTGGGGGTTGGATTTTTTTTTTGTTGTGTTTTATTTCCTCATCAGTTCTTGATCTAGCGAAGATCAAAGACATTAGATGAAGTGTAAAGAGATTGTTGATATAAAGGCTTTTATAAAAAAGGAAAATTTACCTCTTTATTTACAAGACTGTAGCACTCCTGATATTTTCAGTAAAACTCATAAAATGAATACTCTTTCCAGAAAAGAAGGGAAAATCACCCTGTGCTTAAAATCTGCATTCTCTAAGGACTGGAAAGTGGAATTCATTTCTTACCAGCACAAAGGTAAGATTACCTGTCACTCATGTGATGCACAAAATTCATATTGTCCCAGAAATTTTTTGTACCATTTGAGTTTTACTTAAGACTCTTCATAACGGTGGTGTTATAACCCAGATCTTGTAAACCACAGCATCTCTGGAGATGTTACCAGATGAATGGGGAGTATATATTCTCCAGGAGACTAGAAAAATTTTGTACTTGAAGAGAATCTCACCTCTGTCTGTGAGCCACTGCAGTTACAGTAATGCCACATCTGCATTCTCTAGCCAAAGAGATACTTACAGGTACCATTTCTTGCAAGAACTACAGATAACCAGGAAAAGAATATGAAAGGATGAGAGGAACTCTGAGGGCCAGGATGTGGTATAAAGTTTTTCCCTTTGCAGAAGATAAAGCAATTTTTGCAAATCTGAAAGAGTAGGGTAAAAGGATTTTTCCATCCTCAGTGGAAGACTGCATGATGAGTTACAAGGGGGGGTATTTGGACAGCTTACTGCAAAAGACTGTAGATTCTGTTTACCCTGTTCATCCCCAAAAGTTAAAGCTGCAGCATTATGAATCAAGATTTTTTTTTTCTTGTTTTATTTTAGTGGAGATCACACTAAGCTGCAGTATAGGAAACCTGAGTTTTACTCCTGGCTGCTTCTCACCTACCACTGAGCGATTTTATGTGACCTCTCTCTCTGCTTTAATACTTAGTTACTTAATATCCAGGAAAATTACATCTCATATTGTATATAATATGGTACCATCCAAGAAAGAGATTCTGATTTCAGCTGATGCTTCTAGACATTGGTTAATATAAACAATAAAGAAAATAATGGCAATCCCAAAATTGTAAAGTCATCCATCTTCTGCCTCATGACTGTGGAGTCCAGTTTCCCTCAAGAGTTTGGTGAAACTGTGGAGGCTGGCACAAAGCAAGTGATCTGTGGGAAGGATGGGAGGAAAATGACAATGAAAGCAGGACTAAATGTCTGCATGTCCCTGAGGGTATTTCAAGCAAGGTAGAGTATTTCAGTAAATAAGCCTCTTTGGCCACATTCCTGCTAAAACTCCTGGAATAGGTAAGGGACAATAGGTCTCTACTTGCATCGTTCTATGGGGGTCTGTTGGTCTTTTTTGTTGGTGGGTTGGTTTCTGTTTGATTTTTTTGAGTGGGTTGTGGTTGTTGTTATTGTTTTTAAAATTAAAGTGATGCTTTGGTATCTCTACCTGCACTCTGTGAAGTTAACAAAATCCCTTATGTGTCAGAATACAGGTAAAATCACCTCTCTTCCAAACTCCTTTTATCTTCCTCAGATATCCCTTCTCTCCTTCATCCTATCTCCTTCTTCTGCCTTAAGACAAAATCCTTTCAGGTGCTAAGGAAGCTTCCTCTGAAGTGAAAGGGGGTTTTTTTCGGTTCTTTCTCTGTTTTCCTTAATAAACTATTTCAAATAAATATTTTATTTCAAATGAAGAATAAGAAATGGGGAGGATGTGACCTAGTTTGCTTTTGATTATTATGAGATATTTTCAGTAATTCTTAAGAGGATTTCCTGAAATGTCTTTTTCTAATATTCCTCTTTCCTTCTCAGAATCTCTTTGTTTTTAATATTCATGAAGAACCTGAATCTGGCATGAGATGTAGATATGTCACTTAACTTCATAAAATGATATGAAATCAGTGTGAGGAATTGTATGCGCTCAGAAAGCAGAAATGGAGTATGTGTGTGGGAGGGTTAAATGAAGGATTTGGAGACAGTCAAAGCTTGATTTTCTAGGGAAACAAAAAATTAGATATTGTGAAGTAGAATACTTAAAAATTCAGGTTTTTTTTTTTTCCCCTATAGTTTCCCCTCATTGTACCATAGATGTCATGGTAGCTATAGATGAGGGAAGGCTTTGACCCCGGTGAACCTATACAAAAAAGGCATATTTTGTCTTGAACACATAAAAGGCAGGTTGTCTGATGTTTTCTGGTGCTCCCCTTACCATCTTGGAATTTTACTGAAATAATTCTGATTTATTTTTTTTTTAATGGAAATTGAACTTTGAAACAAAGTTTGGAAAACCACATTTACCATTTTGACTAAGGTCTGCTGACTTCACCTCTTAGTTAAAGTCAGGTGTAAACCTTAGAGTATACCCTTACATGCAGAAAGATTGTACTGGTGTAGGGACAGATGTTTCATTTGTTTTTCACAATTATTTAAGGTTTTTAGGATCCAGATTTTCAAATATTGAAGTAATCTACAAAATACAATTTTTTTCATATGAACTGTGCTAACTTTTACAAACATTGTGATCATCATCATCCTCTAAATGGGTGTTTATTTCAGTTTAATAAAATCTTAAGCATGATACTTTAATTACCTTGTCTCAGTCTAAACCACAAGTTATTAAAGGAGTGAGAGATCGAAACCTCTTAAGGTAGTTTTATCTTTCACAGTAACAAATAGAATAACATTTAAGTGACTGACATTTTCAAGTTTGACTGATGACCTACACTTTTTTTTCCCAACAGTAGTTCTTTTATTAAAGACAAAAAATGCCATTGTTCTCTTTTTCACTTCGTTCCCTTCCCTCTTGCCTTTTTCTGCTACAAAACTCATTTTTCCTTCAGTCCCTGTGCTTTATTCTACAAACTTTTTTTTTTTCTGTTTTTCCCCTGCACCCAGTCTTTTATTCTTTGCAATAGCCGGGTCCTTTTTTGCCCCTAACCAGTTCCTGGGGGATGACAGTATCGACCTTCCTCAGTGTAATGCTATTGCATTAAAGGTAAAGAAATTTGGCAGAAAATAGATCCCCTTGTGTCCCAGCTTGTCCTCAGATATCAGAGGGATTTAGGGATCTCCACAGAGATTTCTGATTTTCTCAGGGAAGCACTTGGTATAACCAAGTGTTGGAATATCACCTAATAGGCATCTCTATGGGAGGAAGTAGGGCTCAGCCTGTTGACTGATTCCCATCTTTATACTATTTTTCATTGTTAGGTGGAGCTTGGGTGACTCTAGTCATACATACCTTTACTATGATTGGTGTAAATGTCCTCACTTTGCTTTTCAAGGTATAGACTAGAAGAAATTCAAAGCATTTGATCAGTGAAGGGTGGTTGCACCTTGGAGCTGGGTAGCCTTCGGGACTGAGGTGTGTTTTGGTATTAGAACCAGATTATAATGAGCAAAGTTCACCAGAGGACGTAATTTCAATAGAAAACTGAGAAACTGCTGGATCAGGGTAGCAACTATGCATCTTATCAATTCCATAGGATCATCCAGTTCCTATACCTGCAGTGATATCGCAGAGCATGGCCAGTGTCTTCACTCTGCTCCACCCTCCATGCTTTTTCTCTTAGAGTCAGTGTACCAACCAGCCCTGGTGCTGCAAACATCAAAGGCTACAGGTTATGTTGCTTAGTGAACTATTATGTAACATATTTCTTGCATATCAGCTGCAGTATAAGCTTCCTTAACACTGTATACATGGATCTAATTTTAGCCTCCATGAGTGGCCTCCAGTAATTATTCCACAAACACCAAACTTTACTGCACATAGGGAGTTTCATTGCTAAAAAAGGTTTCCTATCTCCTGAGCAGCAAGTGTCTTTATTCCATCTTCCATTAATGAAAGGAATACATCTCTGTGGTAACTCAGAGTGTAGCATTGTAAATAATTAGCTTAGAATTGCCTTGGGAAGTTTATTTGAAAATGCAAACAAAATGGACACAGTGGAAGGATTTAGTTCCTCTCCTAGAGCTTCCCCACTGTTCAGTGTTTCAACCAAAGAAAGCCTGGTTTCTGCAGGCCTGATACTTATATCAATAATGAGATGTGCTGACAAACAGATCATCTCGCTAGAGAGCAACAAGCTCTTGTTTGAAGCCAGAAGCATTTTGGGCTTTTTTTTTTTTCCCCTTTCAAACCCAAGTCCTGAAATTTACTGTATTGTTCAGGAAAATCTGGGGGATATCATAGGTGTTGATGCTTCTGCTGTATGAAGGATTTACTCTTAATCCAATCTCTGCCAGACTATCACTGGTACAGGGTATCGAGGTGAAATAGGTATGATAGTTATCAAGGCTTATTCTGTCAGTGAAACTATTTTGCAATGTACACTTAATAAATGCAAGGTTTTTTTGTTGATCAGATTTCTGAGCCTTCCATAAATAAAGCACTGTTAAAACTGTCAGCTTCTCATCATTGATTTATAGTGAGACAAGTTTATTTTTCAACTTAAACCTTTTCTGGAACTTGATTGATTATTTTATTTTATTTCTTTTTAATAATGTGCTTTGCTGACAGAACATGGGTTCCATCTTCTCAGATAAAAAACCTGATACCCTTTCTTCATGGAGCTCTGAACACATGATAGCATTTGAAAAGAGAATGTGTGATGAGATGCTCTAGCCTGACAGGTCTGGCGCACAATGAGAGAGATTAAAGTTAAGATGCAGCATAAGGGTTAATTCGGTAATCTCATGGACATCATTTGTTGCAAATGTCATCTTGCCTGGGGTTGGTTTTCCTGTGGAGCAAGAGCAGGTGTGCTTTCTGGGACTGCTTCATTTACAGGGAAATGTCCTATGCAAGAGAAACCAGAAGTGATCACGGCTTTTGCATGTATCTCTAGAAATAAAATGAGATGTGGTTATTTCAGGGCCATTTCATGCTGTGAGTTATAAATGGCAATTAATAATTAAATTTCTCAAAAGAAAGGACTCACACAATGGAGGATACAATAATGTCTCCCCCTGCCATGTGAAGGACAGCATGCTTAGTTCTGGGAGCAATAAACCAAGGGCTTGTTTGAATTGTGAAAACAGAAGCTGGAAAGTGCTGACTTTGGTGTAAGCTAGATAGGATGAGTTAAATAGAAAATGTTCAGCTCCATCTCACAGAAAGTTTGCACTGTCTGCACTACCCTCAGTAACCTTGCTAGCATGATTTTTTTGTACCTTCTCTTTGTAACAGCCTTAATGATATATAAAATAAACACTAGCAGTTGCCTTCACAGCATTTTCTAAAGGTTATTTTGTTAGAAACTTTCATCTGTGTTTTCTTGTGGTACTTCCTGTGTTTTTGCAAGGTGGTTTGGTGGGTTTTGGTTTTGTTGTTTTTTTTTTTTTTAATTTTGGTTAGTTGGTTTTTTCAGCTTCTGTGAGTCACCTCTTTCTCCTCTAAGCTGCAGTGTCTGTTTCCCCATTTCTTCTCACATCATGATGCAGAGGAGGAAATATGGTGGATCTGGAGCCTGGGCAAACTGTCAGTCAGTTGGACAAATGCCCATTGGCTCATCTTAGGCCTGTTAAGAGCTAAGCTGATAACATTCACCTTGAGAAGCAGTAATCGCTGCCTTTCTGAACCTGAGGTTAGAAGTAATATGTGTGTGTCCAATCCAGTCTGAATATATATTGTATATATCCATATACAAGCCTCTCTCAAAAAAAAAAGAAAAGGCTCCTGGAAAGTCCTTAAAGATAAATGCAAGTAAACTCTCTCCTTGCAACAGGCAGGGAGCCTCATGCCCCAGGCTGGAAGGAGTCATCCCCTGGCTCATTGGGTCTGGGAGCAGCAGCTGAGTCTTTGGCCATGCTGACTCTAGGTGGGAGCCCAGCAGAGACAGACTGCCAAGGCACTTGCCCCAGCCACCTCCTGGCCCAGGGAGGTGGGCTGCTGGCCCTGATGTTTTATGCCTCAGAAAATGCTGGAGACTTGATAAGCAGAAGTTTGCAGAGATGGTTTCATCTGTGTGGTTAGCTTGTTGCTAAGATCTCAAAGGATCAAAACCCAAAATAAATGCGTATCTTAATCTATTCTTAGAAATGAAACATAATGTGTCTTTTATAATGTTCTGGTGCTTGAAGTATTCAGCCAGCTCTTTTAAATTCAGTTTGTGCCTCACCGGTCAACAGTCTCGCAGAAATATAGGGCTGTAGACGAGCCAGACTGAGCAGAATAATATATAGATTTTTATTATTACAAAATAGCACATGAACTATTTACTGTTGATAGGCTTCTGCCTCTGTTTTTTTCTGAAGTCCAGGTGGAGTTATATTTTATAAAAATCATATTAGCTCCCTGGACATTATAGAATATAAACACGTAAAATTCGGCTGATGTCAAAGTTATATTAACCAAATAATTCAGAATGCAAAACCCACATTACCATGGAACTGTCTTCTTATGGCAGCAACACCAGGTCTTTTCTACATCTGTAGGAAAAGTGAAAAGAAGGGGAACAGAAACAGATAACAGATAATGGGGTAAATGTTATGTTTATCTTGGCCTTGGGTTTACATTTAGCAACAGTATTCATAACCAGAGAAGATAGCCACATCATTTTTAATATTAAAAGGTAATTTAATTGTTAATAGGCTGAAAAATTATCCTATTTTTGTTTCACCCTGTTCTAAGAGCATTAACAGCCTTTTTATTTAATCTTGGTTCTTGTAGCTTTTACTTTCTTGTATCCATAAGACATTAGCATTTCATCTCACCTCTGCATCAACAGGTATGACAGCAGAGGAGAGAGGGTGTTCCCCTCAGAGTATGACTCTGCATCCCTCAGAATATGACTCTGAGAAGGTGGGAAGGCTCTAGCAGTCCCTATTTTGAAACTAACAGAGCATTTTAGCCTTACTTGCCTTTATTCCCATGAGCATAAATTTTAAGCCATTAAGACACTAAATATGAGAGATGGTGCTTTGCGTAGTTGTGCATTTCATTGAGGAAGGGAAGGCTGCGAAGATAGCTAGGAATGTATTTAGCCTAAGCCATGGCTGACAAAAAGAGATAGAAGTAGAGGTGCTGGGTCTAGTTATGCTTATTAATAAATCAGTCAATTGCATCAAACTCTATTGTAGTGCATAAAATCAAAGTAGAAACAAAAGCCACTGAATTTGCTGTGTCGCAGCAGGGGAACAGAAGGAAGACGCCTCACAGAAAGCATAGGCTGGGTCTCTACTGGTAGCCTGCCAGACCACTCAGGATTTTAGGAGGTACCATGCTGCTACTGCCTCAGAACAATTTTCAGGGGGTTGGGTGTGATGGAGAAAAACGCTTCCATATAGAACCATACTAGCAAAAGACTCTCACAACTTAGATCATTGCTGTGCCAGCACCACTGCCATGCTTCCACGCACCTCCAACTTCCACACAGCACACCCAGACTGATCTGTTCCTTACCAGCCCTGAGGAGACTGGACCTAGGGTTTCCTACAGAATTTAAGAAACCCTCAGCTACTCTATTACCCTTCAATTTTAAAGAGGCTAGAAGGTTTATTGCTTAGATTGAAGAAATTGCTTACAAGGGGGATTTTGAAGGTGTCTCAGCGTATGGTGAATTCAGTTTCCCAGGGAAAGCCACAAGCAGCAATACAACTCACAGAAGGTCTGACTTGCATCTTCTGTATTCATGGTGCTGTACTTGATTTTTGGAGTCTACCTCTCTCTGGAATCTGTTCTGAATAATTTCTTATATGTCATTAAAAAACCAGCACCTTTCTATTAATTTATTTAGTTCTAGTCAAAATATCAAAAATAGCTAAGGGGAAGTGGTCTGCTATAGTAAGAAAATTGTAAATTTATATTCTTTTTCATTTATTTATGTGTATTCCAAACTTTTTACATGCATCCTGTATACTTCTTTATATGTAAATTAGTATGTATACATGACCAAGTGTTTACATGTGTACCCTAATCTGTCCCTGTCTATTAAAAATATTTTCATGTTATCATAAAAAAGCATCTTTATTAAACATCTACCACAGTTGTACTTTAATATCACATAGTGTTTGCCAAATCAGTTAAATGATGAATTTATTCATAACGTTTAGTTCAAGCCCATTTAGCAATTTAATTGCCTCTGGACTAATTAAATAATGATTACCATCAGCAGAGCACTCAGCATGAGGTTCAACGGTTATCCTTTAACCAGTTGCTTCTAGGTTTTGGTTAAAAGTGTAAAAATTACTTATTTCAAATTGAGCCAATTTGGTGTTTCTAGAAGAGCAGCCTTCTGTGAGATGTTTTGATGACATGGTAGAGCAGCCTCTATAAAGACCTATGTGGCTAGGTAGATCTTCTTAACTCCAAACAGGGGAAAAAAAATTACAAAATGACTACTCAAGTGAGTATAATAGGAAGATAAATAGAGGAAAGGTAGTCTTAAAAAGCTTTGGGAGACAGACTGTTATCTGAAATTCCCTTGTCAGTTTATGTATGTCCCACATGACTTCAGTGTCACTGAGGTTCTGTGCAAGCCCTGACCTGAAAAGATACTTGTGGTGGGTTTTGTTTGTTTGTTTTGTTTATTATTATTATTATTTTGTTTGTTTTTTATATATATAAAAATATTACACAGTTGTGATGTTGCTGCTGAACTTGTGCAAGTATTTATTTCCTCCCTAATGAGTGTTCTTTTTTTGAATGATAAAATAAGTGGCAGCTGTGGAGATGTACAAGGGACACCTTCCTACATCATATACTTATGCATGTTTCTTTATGGGCTTGTGCTAGTTCTTTCTATGAACTTACATTTCATACCAGTAAATTAGAGGAATACATGGTGCCTGTTGCTTGGTTCACAGGTTTCTACAGTATCCTACTCGGAAAACTGAAACTGGTGTCTCTGGTCTTTGTTTTCTATTTTATAAAAGCATCTCTCTCTTATTAGAGGACACATATTTAAGATAGCAGAATGAATCAGCAGGTTCAGAGGAAAGGAATACAGGGCTTTCTAAATATTTTCCCTTTTCCAAATATTTTAATCATGCTAGTAGGGACAATGATGAAAAGAGCATTGGTTTGAAATATTTTTTTGATTATAATTTGAATTCTTCTTTGGATTTTGATTCATAGTCATCAGCTCAAAAAATGAAATTTAACTGCCTATTTCCAAATTACTGTAGAGGTTAAGGAGTCATGACATCCTGTAGCAGCTAGACATTTTATTCTGTACTACTTCTAGAAGGAGAGAATAGTAGGGGTAGTAGGGGTTCTGGAGACAGGTTGTTTAAACTTTCTTAAATACAGGTAGCTAGGGTATCTGATTGCATGAATGTAACTTCAGACATTGACAGTTAAAATATACACATCCACTTAAAATATGGCTTGAAAAAATAATTCTCCCTCCATGAGCTCTCTGCTCTATTTTCTCTTTCAGGTTGAAAATGGAAGAAAAACACATACTTCTACCTTTGCAGGATTTTAGAAAAAAAAAAAAAAAAGTTTAAAAACCAGACAAAAAAACCCACCCACAAACCTGAAAAAAAACCAATTTTTAATTTGGTGTTCAGTTAATATTCCTGGATAGTAAAAGGGATTATACTGGCTCAAAAAACCCCCAGTCTTTCTGATCCAGCATCCTGTTTCTGACAGGTGAAAAGTAGATGCCATGGGAAGAACATAAGAATGTGGTGATCAGTCTGTGATGTTTCCCTTGTACACTCATCCAGCCTTTGGCAATGTGCACCTCAGAACCCCGGATGATTTTTTCCAATATATTTGTCTCACCACTAACTGAATAAATGACAGTTTCCAGTATTTTAACCAATTTGTGTTCCAGAGCTAAGCTCTGTATTGTGTACAGCACTACCTCTTTTTGTTTGTTACCTGATTCTTTTATTCAGTGCCTAGCTAGTTTAGACTCAAAACCAAGCCATGATGGAATGATCTATAAATTCCAAGGCCTACAAGAGTAACTTTCAAAATTCCTTGAAGGTGTATCAGAATATGATGACAAAATCAAGTATTCTCTACTAAAACTAGGTATCTCCTGTCATTACTGTGGTATTGCTATGTACAGAGCAGAGCTCAGAGCCCTGTAATTGAACCTCAGATGTCCCCTCATCTGATATATGACAGTATATATGTAAATAAATGCATGTTTTAATATATATGATTATATATATCTTAAAGTAAAAACTCAGATCTTTTAGTCACATTACTCTTGACGTTTTTTTGCAACTACACATCTTAATTTTGCTTCCTTGCACTATTGCAAAATGTTTTTCTCCTTTCTTCTTGGGCTCTGTTTTCTGTCTCTCAATATGCAGAATAGAAAGGAGGGAGAAGGAGCTGGGAGTTGGTGAGGTGAAGGAAGAATCTTCAGCAAATTAATTTCCTTTTCCATTTAATCTTTTATCCTGTGTGAAGAATGTCAGTGTGGTGCAGTAAAGCAACATTTGGGTCACAGATTGCTTTTATTTGGTGGATTTCTGCAGCAAGAAAATTCTTATTGCCAGTGTCCGTCATGCAGGATAATTTCTTTAAAATTTTACTTGGCAAGCACTGTAGACATTAAAATACATCTTTAAGGGATTTTGTTTTGGTTTTTTAGAGCTATATTGTTATTTGGACAAATTTGATAGGAGGATGCTCTTTGGAAACTGAAGTTAAGGTTTTTATTTGTCTCTTTTGTTGCCTTTTCCCTTCCCCATCAGCAAAAACAGCCCCCTCGAACAGAAGCAGAATGTAAACAAGCACCAACAGATATTTCAAATATTATTTCCTGCTGATGCTTTAGGTTAGATTTTTTGTGTGTAATTGGAAAAGCAATAAGGCATAGGTGCAAAGAATTAAACACATGAGGAAAGCTACATGGAAGATGCATGTATGGAAGGGCTTACACAGCATTCTAACATGCACAGCTGTGGACATATGATCAATAACAATCTCTTTCAAAAGAATCTGGCTGTCCTTTGAAGTTAACATCAGATCTTATTCCTCAATAGAATACCAAAAGGATAAAACATAATGAGGAAGTAGCCTCCCAGATCCCGTTTTAATTTCCCACTTGTGGGCATCTGCTTGGTAATAACATCCAAATTCGATAGAAACAACACAAATCTGTATGAACTTGATAAATGCTGCAGTTATGGATTGATTTCTTCAGCAGGCGTTTTACACGTTTTTAATGGCTATGGTTTAAAGAGGCTTACCTCACAATTTCTGGTCAACTGTAATTCATGCTGCAGCATTTCTTTGGACTTGATTGACGCTTGCTTGTACTTGTGGTTTACACCCCTGGTTTAATGCTTGTCTCCATGGTATAGTTACACAATGCAGGAAAGCTCAGAACTGTAAATTTCTCCTTTACAGCAGTAGAGCATTATGTGCCACACGTACATCCATAATTTGCTGAAAGTCTTGAAGCCTCTTGGGGAGGCAGTTGCATCTCTATGCAACATTTTGCAAAAGATGTATTCTGATTTTCAAATTTGCTTAATGTAGTTCAGATATAGGAGAAGGAATCTGAGAAAGATGGGAATATTGCACTGTCGTTCAGATTCTTTTCACTGACTTTAACAACCTGAAAATGTTCTGCATCTGACCAAGCTATTCATCTGGACTTTTTCTATAGCAGTGGGACATGACAACAAAACACTTCTCACTCTTTTTCAGCATATTCATTTAGGAAGGATCCTAAATGAACAGCTTTCACCAGATAGACCCATCGTCAGCCATCCTGGATAAGTCTTTTGTGGAAAAATATTGATAAGGAGGAGCTAGGAGGGAATTGGATGTGGGGAAGTAGGAGAAAGAGGCGCAAGCCTTTACAGTGCAGCATCCCTTCACAGATTCTCTTTTTAAATAATCATGCTGAAGAGGGTCTTTCCATCAGCAGCTTGTTGCAAACAACTCAGGTGTCTTGAACTGGTAGACTTGCTCCCAGCAAGAATGGTGTGCAGAATGTGAAGTATTTTGCCTCCCTAGCAGAAACCGGAGCACTGAGCGCCTCTCCACTGTCATTAACATGCCTCTTCCAAAAGTGAAGCTTGCACCATTGTTCTAAACCACAATTCAGAATGGGAGTTCACCACCCAAAAGTGGTGAAAAAACACTAGTTTGTAAATCATTGTACCCATAAACTCATTACTCTGCAGCAAGAACTTCACAAAGCACACTATAGGGCTTTGTATCTGTTTCATAGGGATTTCATCTACTTAGATGGGGGTTAGAAATGGGGATTTCTTCAACATGGGTACAAGATCCTTTCACCAAACAAAAGTAACAAGAACACAGTCAAACATCAATAAAAATAAGAACAAGTTAGATACAGTTTGGTTTGGTACTAAATGTCTTCTTTTACAGTTTGATCATCTGTTATCTCAATACTGTTCAGTGAGAGCAAGAGAGTAATTGATTCAAATACTTACAGTTTAAATTATCAAAACAGGCATAAACTAAACATTCATAATCTCTTTTCTTATTTACAAAACAGGATTGGGCCAAATAGATTTGATAGGTGCAAAATCTGTTATGCATTGATCCAAACCTGGAACTTCTTTGAGAGACAGTAACAAAATCCTCTTTTTTTTTTTTTTACATTCCACTTTGTGTGTCTACCCTGTATATTTGAGGTCAGAGTCTTTTATGTGTGATTCTATTTGTATTAGAATTACTTTTGTACTTGGTGCATGTGTTTCACCTTTGGAAATGGCATGAAGTGTATAACAATCCATCTTCCCAACTAAAGGTGAGAATATAACTTTCTCAGATATAGCAGGATACCATAACAGAGAGAAGGAATATGAGATCAGGGTGACACATAAGAGAAGTCCAGTTACTATATATATGTAACTTTTCTAATTTGTGTTCTGTTCATATATATGTATTTTACTCCTGGTGGACCTAACAGCAACTTCCCTTGTAGCACTTAATTGACAAAAGACTGAAGTACAGCTCTGTCAAAAGCATCATCCAGCTTTGATGTCTCTACTATGAAAGGGTGTTTGTTAAAATATGGATTGATTTCCTTGGTGCAAACGTGCCATTTTCTGAAGTGATAATTCTTTGTGAGGATGCTACTGGGAAACTACTTGGTTCTCTTTCTGAGGTCAAGGTTCAATATCATCCATCTTATAGCAGGGCTTGGAAAAGCCAGAGCTTGACATTGTAATGCATTTACCCTTCATTCTCCCAGCAACTGCTGCAAACAAATTGCAGAAGGCCTGATAGGTTTAGTTTGTTTCAGGTTAAAGATCAATGTTCAATGAACATACAAGACAGGAAGGCTAGCTTCTCTTTTATTCACATTAATTTTCAAAAAGGGTTGTCTGCAGGTGGATTGTTTGGCTTATGTGAGACTCTATAACAAGATGTAGCAGAATTCCAGTTTTAGTGAAGAGACATTTTGATAATATGAAGGTTTGTTATGAGGACAACTTTTGTCTTTTTTGTTGTGAGATTGAAAGAGCTCTGCATAAATGTAGTAACAGATCACTTTCTAGTGGGCTTAATGAGGGAGATAACTGAAAATTAGTATTTTTGAGGAAATTATGCTCTTAACAGTCTTCTCTTCCCTCTGTCATTCTTAAGACAAGAAAAAAAAAAAAAAAAGGAGCTGAGAACTCATTTAAGGGATTGGTTTTGTGGCTCTTTTAAGATAATCAAAACCAACCAGAAATTGTGTCCTTCAGTTCTGTCAAAAAGCATTACTGCCACTTTTCCTACTGCCAGCGCTCTGCCCAGATCCTGTTGCATGCATGTGTCTCAGGTCTGCATGGACAGCTGTGTTCTGCAGCACTGATTTGCTAGTGAGTTTTACATCATCGCACAGTACAGCTAGAAAGCTGCATGCTTCATCTGCAAAAAGATTAAAAGATTCACAGTTCTGAGGAAACTTTCACTGGTATCTGAAGTATATGAACTGAAATGAATTCTCTCTCCTATCTGCAACTATGATTCACCTTTTTATCTTCAGAGTTTTCTGTTGGGGCTTTTTTCCCCCCTCATACACAATAAATACCTCGCTTATTTTCAACCCTCTGGAAAATCAAAAGCTTATCTGCATTTTTCTTCTAAAACAAAAGCTCCAGTTCTTGCATGTTTCTCCTTTATGTCATTGATGAAATTTTTATTTTTATTACATTACGTCCTCATAAACCCTTTTGGATATATCTTTATATACATATAAATCAGTTTTTGTTCCTAGCTCAGTTTTAAAACTGATCTAGCATTTGCAGCTTTGGCCAAGCAAAGCACATCTTTCTGCTTAAAATCTCTAATAATTCCACTGATTTTTAAAAAATATTCCATTTTTTGCAAGTCTTTTCAGATTTATAATGAACAGAATCTGGTTCTCCAGTGAGCCCTGTTTTTTGGGTGATGTCATTTTACACAATTTTCTTGCATTTCTAGCTATCTGATTTAGTACATCTTAAATGTAATTGTAAAGTTAGAGGGGTTGTTTGGTCTAGTTTTCTGCAGTTGCTTTTAGTGATGGGTAGAAAATAAAAGACTTATGGTCAGTTCGGGAAAAGAGAAGAGATACATTTTCTGTCAGATTGATGAGAGTTTGGTAATATACAGTACAGTTAGCCAGAAGCAAGAATATTATTACCAGGAGAAACTGAGAGAGAAAGGTACAAATAAAAAGAGATGCTGGGATCTCAAGTAAATTATTCAGCTTGCCTCTAGGCCCCTGAAACAAACCCCGGTATCAATTCACGGACACAAGCCTGAAGTCAGTGAAACAAATTTTGATCTACAATCATCTTGATCATTTCAGAAATACAGAGCAGTAATGCTATTTCAGCTGTGTTGCAACCCACCAAAGAGTTTCCAGCTTGCAGATTTACAGCAAACAGAATCTGGTACTCCAAGGATAACTCATAGCCCCGTAGTACTGTGTTTTTAGATTACAATAGTTTTCTCATTTCCAGCTACCTTCTATGATAACTGTTATATTTAATTGTGAAGCTGGTTGGGTGGAGGATTCCATACATCTCAATGCACGTATGGTGTATCATCTGTCTGCTTGAATATCTCACAAATTTAAGTTGTCACCTTCAATTTAAGTGTACCAATATGTCAACCGTTTGGTAATTACCTGACAGTGTCTATCCAAAACAAATTTTTCTCGTAAATTGGGCAACTCCTAACACCAGTTGGGAGCACTGGGAAAACTCCCTTTATGGAGGAAGTGCTCAGTTACACAAATTTCTTTGTGGCAATCCATTGGGGATCAAAACTGGAAGATAGTTTTTTTTTCCATTTATCCCACCACCTTTCTCTATCTCTTCATCCTGAGGCCTGTTTTCCTGGTGCTGACACTGTCTCTGCATGTTGGTTAGCTTGCTTTACAGTAGCTGAAGTAACACAGAGCAGAAGATGAAGTATTGTGCTAGCTGGGTGTGCTGTAGCATGGTGATTTACACCTTCCTCTTCAAAGTGTTTCTCATATGCCAAGATCAGAGAGAGACTAGTTGAATTACTGACATCTAGTGAATTAATAGCTGCAGGATAGCAGATGGCTGTTCAAGCCAGTCCATGTTTGTACTTTAGAGAGCTGCGAATGCATATGGTTGTGCTCATCATCTATTGTACATTGGCCTTCCTACACACTACAGAGCAATATTAACCTGTAGCATTGCACCCTAATAAGGGCCAGTTTTACACTTCAGTGCTTCATTAAAATGAATCGCTTCTGGTGGGACAGTTTTTAAAATAGACCCCACAGGAGGTGCAACCTTCTTCAAGATGTTCCTCTTTTCTGGTAAACTGATAAATGCAAACCAAAATAGCATGATCAGTGCATGAGCTGTACAGGGTAGCTTTAATGAGTTGAATGCAAAACTGTCAAAGTTTTTTGAAGGCAGAACAACTCTTGCATTGTTTTTCTGTCAAATACCTCTGACTAAATAACTACATGCTAAAACATATAAAGAGGTTATGCTCTGTTCAGTCTGATGGATTAATGTGTCACTAGTACGATCAGCTCCTTCTCGTGTCAGTGTGTTACAGAGATGCATCTGTTGATGAACAGCTTAACTCAGTAGGAAACAGGTCTTGCACTACCCACTTAGCACAAAATTATCTGGGTTAGTTTTTTTTGCCAGATACCTTTTCTTACTTCTTAACAAACAAAAGAATATTTCTGGGCATATAACACCTCCTTTACTGGAAGATACTGCCTTATTTTCAGCAGAAGTTTCTAAAGTTCAGTATTGTCACACGTCTGCAACAGTCAGATTTCTCTCCTGTTTTTTTTCCCAGAGCACCGACAATTCCTGCATGCCATTCTGGCCAGCAGCAACCTGGGCTATCAGACTGAATCCTACTATGAAAAAGCACAAAAATCTTTTTCCTGAGGCGTGAAGCTAACTGAAGTCAGTATTATTTTGAAAAGACATTCCCTTCAGTTAGGTGCCATTTTTCCCATATCAGCCTCTGTGGAATGGAAACTACTGAGTCTGACAAAGCCAAAGTTTTTCTGCTTGAGAGGTGCTAACTTCGGTTTGGCTTCTACTTGAATTTGCTTTTCCTCAAGTCCCTGGTCTGCTCTCTATGACTTTGGCTGAGGTACTTTTTCACTCCTTGGTCATTCTTCCTTTTCTGTTGGGTTGGAGAGAATGAAACACCTTTGTTTGTCTGTTCTTCCTTTACTTAAGTTTGTCTTAAAAGATCAAGAGCAAGTGACTATCTCCAAAACAACCTCCTGCAGCGAGTGCTGGTTCACTTTATTTTTTTTTCCACTCATTTTCCTAGCATTCTGTTGGTTCTGTTCTTCTTACTTCTACAGATTCTTCTTTCCTCTTTAATCTGCCCAGTGGAACATTGTGTAATCCTAAGAGAAAAAAGAGAAAAAAAAAAAAGGAAAATCTAAAATTTAGAAGTGTAGATACTTTTCTAAAAAGGAAATTATCAAAGGCTTACAAATCTCTTGGTTTAATATTTTCTGGCTCTGTTCTTTGTTATTTCAACAGCTTTTTCTTACCAACACAAAATAATTATTATGAAAAAAAAGGAAGATATTTTGCTTGAAAATGAGTTTGTGTGTGCATGCACAAATTTAGTTCATAATCTTTGGGAATAATTTATGTAATTGCAAAGGTATGTTTTACAAAACAAAAATTTTTACTTAGAAGCTGTTCCTGCAGCCCTACAAAGCTCTAAAGGAGAAAAAGTGGCATTCAAATATTTTTTTTAATTACTGTAAGACACTAAATTGCCTTTTTATTTGTTTCAGCAGGGTAATATAGATTAGAGAAAGAAATAGAGAATGGAGTAGAAATCTTTTCTAGGTACTAAAGGACAGGGGCATGCAAAGGACAAGGTATTGCGAAGACTTATGTTGTGATTACAGAATATAATTTTTTTTTACTAGGTTATTTCTGACTTTTCTATAGGTGCTTTTAGTTGGATTTGTAACCAATGTTCTGATTCCATCTGCTATTTTTATCTCTATTATCTATGTTCCATTCACAGTTAAAACATACCTCTGAGAGAAGTATGCCAAATTACACATAACCTTTTGAATGTGGCAGTCTGTACTTGGCTACTAGCCAAAGATATACTTAAAAATTTCATCAGTAGTTGAAACACCTTGATTATAACTTTTCTTGCTCTGCTTTATTTCTTTAAGTATTTAAAATACAGGTCAGCTAATTACATCTTTGAAGAAAAATCATGAATTTTCTTTTTAAAAAAGTCCTCCTTTTGGGAATTCAGAGCTTCTAAATCTTTAGCTCTTAAGGTCAGCACATATCTCTGGCTTTCATATAGTTAAATGTCTATGAGAAATTTCCCAGACTTTTAAAAATAAACTTAACAGAAAGTATATTTTCACAGGGCTGACTAACAGTTGTATTTCCTTAAAATTAAGAGCTATCAAGTAAAATTTTTCATAAATAGTAGAATAATTCTACAATTGTATATAAATATTATTGAATGTAATAAAGTTGATGATGACTGTAATAAATACACTTTTTTGATCATTTGTTGTTTTGTTGTTGTCATGTTGGTTGATTTCATAATAAAATTAAAGTTCATGGTTAGCTGGCAATGGAAATCCTGTAGTAAGCCACTGGTGGTGTCTGGTTTTAGACAATTGCCAGAAAGAGATGTTTTACAAAAACTATAGCACTTCAGCGAGGGGAAATCTTACACTAATCTCCATAATGGAAAGCCCTTTTACATGCTAAAATTGCAAGACCCTAATGTTCGAAGACATACAGCTTGAGAAGATTTAAAACATGATCTGCTCCTGTTTTATGGAGCATATATTGCCATCTATTTCTATATTATCATAGGATTCTGTAGCCTTCTGTATGGCAGAGAAGCTAGTAAACAAATACTAAGTGTCAACTTCAGTGTTTATATCATGTCCACAATTAGGCATGTATCCCCTGTAGGTCTTAATTATGGAGAAATTTCACTCCTTGGAAAATTCTAGTCCCACAACCTAAGTACTGTAGTTTGAGGTTCATTACTTAATAACATTAGAAGTTTTCCTGTAAGTAGAATTTTGCAAGTCTATCTACACAAGTAATCTGGCAGATTTTTTGTAACTGTTCAGATGTATGCTATACAAAGTTGGCTTTAAGGGAAAGGTCAGCAATAATTAAGCAGTCCTAAAATGTAGTATTAAGTAGAGAACATAAGAATAGTGAATGCACCTGTTAGATTAAAAGTTCTTTTGTCAACTAGTAACTTAGCAGCTGGTAACTTGTACAATATGAAGCACAGGTCTTATGTTTCTCCTTGAGATTAATTAGCTTTGTAGCATTAATCAAACAGGCTGGGGAGCAAAATCAGAATGCATATTCCTGTGTGATTTTCAGACATCCCATTTGTTTAATGGAGCCATTTGGATAATTGAGATCCGTACAGGTAATTTAGCTAAAGTGCAATCTACAGGAAAGATTATCTAGCAATTTACTTGTGTTTATCTCAGAGTTTTTTGTCTTGTTTTTCTCCCTAGTTATTTATAAGCATAGCTCAGTAGTTTTAAAGGCTTCTCTTCTGCAGCAGAGGGAATCTGCTTCAGAATGCCCCATTTATAATAAGTATATTAAAATATAAAATTTACAAATACCCTTTGCATTGATAAAATTATGGTACATTGAATTTAAGAAAGTACCCCAAAGCATGTAGTTAAGAGGAGTTCCTATTCAATATCCCTGCAAGACTTCTTTGTTTGACTTCCCCTTCATTCTTGTCAGTGCTGGACCATACTGACATGAGATCCTACTCTTCCTTAAACTTTTATTTATTTTTTTTTTGATATTTATTTTAAGAAAGGTTTCAAACCAGCAAGTGATTACACTCCTGCTGTCATTAACAAGTATGGAAGAAATTGTTGTTTATGGACTATTAGGAGCTGCACCCACACATGTAGCAAGGAAAGGCTGCAGATAAAATTTCAGGCACCCATCTGGAATATTACAGGCAATGCTACCCTTCATAGGTGGCTTAGCTCTAATAGGTCATAAAACAATTGTTCTTGGACTTATTATATATATTAAAAAATATATACATATGTATATTTCTGTTAAGTGAATTTTAATTGTATCTTACCTTAAACATCTAACACAAACACTTGGTCTGTCTGGCACAGGTATTCCCTGTAATCATTGCAGAGATATAAGCTCCTTAATGGGGTAATTCAGATTTAGAACCTCATTTGGTGACCTGAACTGCTCTTCAGAAAAGCATTGCTTTTCTATCTAGAGTGGATATAGGCTACTCTACCATTCTGTTTTACATGTTGTAATCCATGGTGTGACTATCTCCCTTTTCAATTTATGCCTGTCTTCCTAAGGAGATGGTCATCTAGACCAAGATCGTATCCATAGATTTCAGCGGCATTGGTCATCAGCTAAAATACATTTGATTTGTAAGAAATTCCCAGCAGCAAGATGTCCTTTTTTAAAGTAATGGGTAATGTAATGGGAGACACTGTATAATTTTTTCAATTATTAAAAACAAACAAACAAAAAACCCAATCAAACAACAACTGAAGACAAACAAACAAAAAAACAAACCCAACCAAGCAACTACAACTCCAGCTGAGAGTTCAGTTAGGTGAAATACCTTTCATTAGTTGTGGAAATGTAGTTTTGCAAAACTTGTTATTACCAACCTGAAGACTATGTCTGACTAATGCAAGTATCTTTGAAAACTTTTTACATACATTGGACATTAACATTAAATTGAAATGTGCTGAAATACAAATGCATTGTATTAATTATTTTAATAATTAATAATTTAATGATAATTTAATAATTTAC